>JALRMF010000034.1:0-244979 GCA_026120015.1 Dendrostoma leiphaemia | reverse complement strand
TATTTACCTTAAAGCTAAATGCTCTAGCGCTAAAAAGTCTATAAGTTTACTGCTTTCTTTTTTTTTATCAAGCGTTTCTTGCTTCTTATATACTTTATAAAAGTAATTTATTAGTATATTATTAAACTTAAACAACTTTTAGCAATAGTAGCAGCGCTTTGCATAAGCTATTAATATGCTAAAGTAAGCAGCATTATAAATATTAGTATTAAAGTTATTATAACTAGTAAAGTTAAACGCTAATAGTCTAGATTTTTTAAAGAATTATCAACAATATTAGAAAACTAATTATTATATAAATATAAATTAAAATATATTAAGTTAGGCTAAAAGTAATTATTTAAAACGTTTTTTATTATTGCTTAAAATACATAAAACTTAAATAGTTTTATAAGTTTAATAAATTTACTATAAAATATAAGTTATAATTGCCTAACTATAATAAACTGCTGATTAAAACGCAGCGATAGTGCTAAGAGCTATTATTCTTTAGAAATGCAGGGACAATTATTAGCCTGCGTAGTTGGCTAATTATTTTGCTAACTAGCAGGCTAAATAAGTAGTTAAATTTAGTTAGCTTGCTATTTACGCTATGTTGCATATTTATTTAGTAGCAGCTAAAGATAATTATAATTAAGTTTTAATTTGCAACCTTAATTAGCTTATTATCGCTAAGAAAGTTATTAATTTGGAAATGTTTAAGTTTAGTAAAGCTAGCTTAGGTATATAGGATTTTACTAAGGTTAATTAATAATAAAAGGCTGGGGCTTAGGCTAGAATTATCGCTATTTAAACTAAGAATAAAACTGTTATTTAACTTATTTAAACTGCTAACGCAGTGAGTATATTAGAAAAAGAGCCAGCTTGCCTAGGTAGGCAAAAGTATATTAGGCCTTTAGTAGAGTTAGATAGCTTTGTTTATTAAAGTTAATAAGAATACTTTTGTGCTATTAAAGCTTTTTAAGAAAGGCTTTAATAATAGTTGCCTTAATAGGCTTAGTGATTTTTAATTGAATTTTAGGTGCTAATGCCTTAAATGCTATAATTAATTGTGTATATTAACTTATGTTATACGCTTTAGCATTGTAGATAACCGTTTATATAAATAATGTAATATTTTTGCTTATAGCTATATTAACTAAAGTTATAGTGGAATTTTTTAAGTTAGCTATAGCGTTAAAGAAGTTGATTGTAAAATGAGATTTTAATTTATTACAAATAGTTTTAATCCTAGCTATCTTAAGCAGCTGTTAGTTAATAGTAGATAACTTATAAAAGTGCTAAACCAAAGCATCTCTAAGCAAATATGCTATTTATACTTAACAAACTTCGTTAGCGTTATAAATGCGCTTAAAATGCTTAAATTATTTAGCAAAAGCTTTAATATTATAATACTTATTAATTTTACTATTAAAATAAATACTAAAACTAGTAATGTTTTTTCAAGGCTTAAAAAAGCTAACCTCTAATGCTTTTAAAGTTTATTATCTACTCTAAGGAATTTATTATAAAAGGGCTTAGCTTTAAAGCTTATAAATAAGCTAAATAATGTTTTTTTTTATTATATGCTAAAGGCTATTTATATTTATTAATAGATAGAAAAGTAAAGGCTAATACTATGCTGTTTTTAAAGGAGAAGATGGGATTTAAGGTTTATAATAGGTAGGTAATAAACAAAGGGTAGATTTTAAAGATAATTAACTTAGCAGCGTATAATTATAAGATAATGCTAGCGGTATTCTACTAATTAAAATATAGTTATAAGTAGTAAAATAATAGTAAAAAGTTTAAAGGTTATTTAACAAATAGCTTTGTTATTTTAGTGTAATAAAATAAGGGTAATTATTGCTAAAGAGTAAGTTATTAAGTTATAAAGAAAAAAGTGCTTTAGAGAGTAGTAATGTAATGTTAGCGTTAAAGGTAAATAAAGCTAAATGCTTTTTTTACCTTTGCTAGTAGCTAAAAAAGCTAAAGAGACTTTTGGATTTAGTTGTCTAGTTAGCGGGCTAGCAAATGTTATTGCTGTAAGTATTAATATAATAATCATTGTTATTATTATTAATATTAAATTAAAGCTATAGTTTATAGGCAAAGTTAAGATCTAACTCTTTAATATAGGTAATATATAAGGATTTAGATTTATAAAAGAAGCAAAGCAAGTAATAGGCGCGCTATTGCAAACTTGCTGTTATAAAAGCTATAAGCTGCTTAAAGGAGAACGCACTAAGGCTTAAAGAGTTTATGTAAGCTAGTTTAGCGTAGTTAGCGATAAAGCCGTTTAATTAGCATAGTTAATTTAAGTTAATTATTTAGCGCGTTTAAAATAAATTAAATAACTAGTGGGTTTAACTTTGGTATTTAAGCTAAGTTATAGTAAAGTAGGGAATCTTAATGTATTAGTTTTAGTGTTATTGTTGTTATTAGGTATCTAAATGCTGAGGAACCTTGGGCTAACGCTAGATATCCCCCAGTGACTCCTGCATGGGTCGTGCCTGCCTATAATCCCTGATAATGGGGGCTGTTGTGCGATTGCCGTAGTTGGCACGCATATATGGTGGGGCCTCGGGACGGAGCGAGAAAAAGAGAGAAGTCAATAATTTCCACCAGGATACCGTGTGATGGCCCAGCAGAGTACGTTGGGATGTCGGACAACATCTGGACTCCAGTAGGGCTCCGTCGCGGCAGCCTTCCATTGTGGCCAAGCTTTTCGGACGTTCGCCCTGCCCTTGGCATGCCCGGCTGCCCGGCCTGCCCGGTCTGCCCGGTCTGCCCAGTCCCGCCCTGATTCTGTCTCGTGAGTCACATTCGGCCGAAGACCACCAGTGCCGAGCTAGCGTCGAGCCCAGACGATGTCGTCCGCTGTCACTGGCAGACGGGCAGGCCTGGAGGGTGTTTGATTGCTAGTGGCACAGTAATACCGGCACTGCGGGAGAAGCCTCACGCTAGCACCGCTGGCGCTGTGACGCTGGGCGGTCGCTGGGGTTGCGTTGGCGACGTCCTGTCCTTGATTTGACTCCTGGAAATTTCGGATGTTTTGTTCCACTGGGAAACGCAGAGCTCAGGTTGGAGGATGGGAAATTTCCCTGAACCTGGCGGGTCAGTGAAGGACATTTACTATGTAGAAGGAGGGACAACCTCATCCTCATGCTGCTCTGGACAAAGAGACCCACGACATCTGAATGGTTGTCTAGCAATTGGCCTGTGACGTAATCAAGGTTCGCCCCACGTTGAGATAGCACGACTCAGTTTCCATTTGACCTACCATTTCCTGACTCTCGGCCACTTTCTACCGAGCGGTCCGTACTGGCTGACTGGCCGAACCTTCCGTCAACCTTACCGAGTCCGGACTGAATTGCATTGTGAGATGTTCGGCACCAGCGGATGAGCATGAAGACATTTACCAAGTGCATCGTCAGGTGGACGGATACACTTTTTTGCTTTGGTGGGACCAGCCGTAGGTAAAGACCTCGTCGCAGTAGGGACTTGCTCTGGTACAATATTGGTACACGATATTGTTATTGTGGGTCGCCAGGAACAAAGGCTCCGCGCCGGATTTCCATCCATGCCGTTTCTGTCACTTCCAACATTCACATCGACGATTCGCCATCTCGTCCATGCCAACCTTGGTTCGCGTTTCCTATGGCGTTGCGCAACTGCCGGAACATGCCGTCCTCTTCCAGCCTGTCTGGCAAGTCTGGCTATTTCGGTACCACGTGCCAGAGTAGCTACCAAGGACAATCCCTCCAGGGTCGGAACAAGCATTTGGTGGCTGCATTTTCAGTGTCGTACCTGCACATGTGAGACGAACCTGGTCTTTCCACTGCGGTCCGACCATTCCTAGGCCACGACAACGTCATAAGGCCCCACCGCACTTCTGCAAGCTCACGTTCAACTCAACCAGACGCAGCACAGCACACGACTGACAACCTTACAAATCCTCACTCGCGATCTCGGCCACCGCAGGCCACCGTGAGCCCCGACCCATACCCTGTTCTCGTACCAATTGCAATCCGACCACCCGCTGCCTGTCATTTTCGGACATGAATCTTTCCCCTCCTCCGTTGTTCCCGATCTCATCATACGCAGGAAGCGTACGTACTGCTCTTGTTACCACAGCACAGCTCTGGCGCCTGAACCAGCAAGGGTAGGCGAGTAGAACCTGGTGGAACTCGGAGAAAAGCAAGGCAGAAAAAAAAAGAAAAGGTCAGCCAGTACCTCGTCCACAAGAGACGAGACGGTACCACTTGTACATAACAGTATTAGCTGCACCTGCACCTGCATCTGGAATTCTGCATCTGCATCAGCATCAGCAACGCATCACGTACCAGAAAAGAACAGCACCATCAGAGTCATAGTGCATGTGCAAAGTACCGTTGTGGTGGATCCAGGCACAGAGCATCACATCACTTACCAACTCCGTACAAGACACCACCCCTCCCTCGCCTCTCTTGTCTCTGATCTCTTGCCTCTGTCTTCTCTCGTCCTCTCCATCTTTTTAAGAAGTCAGCTTATTAACTCACTCCGTGCCACCCCCCCCCCTTCCTTGGCCACTAACGACTCTGCCTTGACATCTCGTTTCATACATCTCCGTTCTACTGTCACGATACCTTTGATACCCCCACCCTAATTCTTGCAAAATACATCCATATCCACACTCGGACTCACACCTTCTCCGTCCGTAGATGGGAAGCATTGTATCCTGCTTGATAGACACCGACAAGAAACAGAAGAGCCCCGCGACTGTTAAACAGAGGCATAGTCTCCACACCAACAGCAACACAAAGAGGAGAGCTAGAGGTACAGGCAGAATCATGACGGCCCTGCACAATTTCGTCAACGCCATCTCCCCAAGATCGAGCCTCGACAATGCCAGTAACGGGAAGAATGGCGCCTCCAGCCCACGCTCCCCCTCTGCCTCACGGAGCCGCTTCAGCCGCCTAGGCAGAAGCGAGGAGCACACCCGCGCCACCTCTTCCTCGAGCAGCACCAGCGCCGGCGCCTCCGGCAAGGCCTCGCGCCGCACCGAGAAGAGGCGCGCCCGCAAGGAGGAGAAGGCCATCCGACTTGAACAGGAGCGCGAGTCCATCGATGAGCGGCGCAAACTGGAGGACCAGCTGGCTATGATGGAGGAGGACGAGGAGACCCAGGCGCGGTATGGATGGTGCACAAACGCCACCGAGCTGCTGTCTCTGCCCGAGGTTACGGAGCGGGCCGAGGGCGACGAGGTGACCTTCCGGGCGCGCATCCACCACCAGCGCAACATCTCCAAACACATGGACTTCCTGCTGTTCCGGGATCAGACCCACAGCATTCAGGGCGTGCTGATCCACGACACGCCGCACTTTGTCAAGTGGGTGCAGCGGCTCGAGCCCGAGTCGCTGGTCCAGGTGACAGGCCACCTGCAGCGCCCGCCGCAGCCCATCAAGTCCGCCGAGTACAAGAACCTGGAGGTCAAGATATACTCCATCCATCTGATCAACCCTGCGCATGACCTCGCCTTCGACAACTACGACCCGCCCGAGACCACCCAGCAGCGGCTCAACAATCGCATCCTCGACCTACGCCACCCGGCCAACCAGGCCCTGTTCCGCATCCGCAGCATGGTAACGAGGGTGTTCCGCGAGGTGCTCGAGAAGAACGACTTCATTGAGATTCAGACACCCAAGCTGCAGCCTGCAGCCACCGAGAGCGGTGCCGAGGTGTTCAAGGTCAACTACTTTGGACGGCGCGCCTTCTTGGCCCAGAGCCCTCAGTTGGCAAAGCAGATGACTATCTCTGCCGACTTTGGCAAGGTCTTCGAGGTGAGCAAGAATAGAACACTCCCTGCAGTTGAGACATGTTAGCTAACAGCAGCCAACCCAGATCGGTCCCGTCTTCCGTGCCGAGAACTCAAATACCAAGCGTCACCTTGCAGAGTACACCGGCCTGGACATCGAGATGGCTATCCAGCACGACTACCACGAGGTGATGATGCAAGTTGATGCCTTCCTGAAGGCGGTCTTCCGCACGCTACACACCATGCCGGAGCTTCAGGTCGTCCGCGAACGCTTCCCCTCGGAAGATCTCGTCTGGCTGGATGAGACGCTCATCCTCAAGTTCCCAGAGGCTTTGCAGTTGCTGCGTGATGACGGCATCGATGCTGAAGAGGAGGATCTGTCGACCCGCAACGAGATCCGCCTAGGCGAGCTCGTCAAGGAGAAGTACAACACCGACTACTACATCCTGGACAAGTTTCCAGCCAACGCGCGGCCTTTCTATACGCACAAGGATCCCGAGGACCCCAAGTGGACCAATTCGTTCGACATCTTCATACGCGGCCAGGAGGTCTGCTCCGGAGGCCAACGTATTCACAAAGCCACCGAGCTGCGCGAGAACATGCGCGCCTCTGGCATGGTCGAGGACGGCATGGAGGCGTATCTGCAAGCTTTTGACCTGGGTGCGCCACCGCACGGTGGTGCGGGCTTGGGCTTGGAGCGCATTCTTGCTTGGACCCTGCAGCTGCACGACGTCCGTTACGCGACGCTGTACCATCGTGACCCAAAGTCTCTTCCCGAGCGATCTGCACGTATTCCTCACCCCGAATGTGACACGCGCCGTCACTCGCCGCACACGCTGAACGTCGAGGACTGGCCCTTGGAAAAGCTCATTGCCAACTATGGCGATGCGACCAACACCTCATGGCTGGACGAGAGGTTCCAGATTTGGCGGCACAAGTCGACGGGCGCGGCTGTGGGATATGTCATCAAGGAGAACCGTTTCGCCATGATCACGGGCGATCCATTGTGCGACTCGAGCCAGAAGGACATAGTGGTCAAGGACTTCGTCAAGTTCGTTGAGAAGGAGCTGAAGTTGACGCCTGTGTGGATGCTCGTCTCGGAGTCAGTGCAGGACGTCTTGGGCAACCGACTTGGCTGGCGCACCCTGACATGTGTCGAAGAGCAGCGCGTCGATGCCGACAAGCACGCGGGAGGTCCCAAGGGCCGCGAGGCGCGCAAGATCGAGCGCGAAGGCATCTCCATCGAGGAGGTGGGCACGCCCGATGAGGATTTCAAGAAGAGGGCCGACAAGCAGATTGAGGCGTGGAAGGAAAAGCGCGCGGGCAAGAAACAAGTGCACCTGACGGAGATTCGGCCCTGGGTTGACGTGGAGCACCGGCGCTACTTCGCAGCGGAGAAGGAGGTGGAGGAGGACGGCAAGAAGCAGAAGCGCGTCATGGCGATGGTGGTGCTTGCGCAGCTCGCACCGCGCCACGGTTGGCAGGTGAAGTGGGCGCTCGACTTCCCCGGGACGCCCTCGGGCGTGATAGAGGCAACGGTCATCACGGCGCTGTCGACGGTCAGCGGGCCGGTGACGTTCGGCGCGGGCGTCAGTGAGAACTTCATCCCCGGCGCGAACCTGGGCGGGGTGCGGGCCAAGTTCCTGGCAAAGACGTACGCGAGCATCATCAAGAGCCTGAAGCTCAATAAGAAGAGCGAGTTCAGGTCCAAATTTGGGGCGTACGGAGAGGCGGTCTATCTCTGTTACCCGCGGAGGGGTCTGGGCGTGAGGGATTTCAAGTATATCACACAGTTCTTCGAGGACTAAGGGTCTCGAACACGAGACTCAGAGAAGAGGAGGTTCTAGCAGGACGCGAGACCTTCAGACAGAGATGGGTCGGTCGGCCGATCAAGAAGAGACAAGATGAAAAACAAGATCTGGTTCGCCTGATGGGATGGGGGAAGCCAAGAGAGGCGTGCTTTCGTCGGGACGGGGCCTTTTAGTTGTGTTTCTTTGGAGCTCTGTATTCCACTCCGTTTTCAAGCATCACCAGTCGTGATACCTACCCTTAATGAGCATTGAGCACGATAGATCGCATAGATACCACGATAGCGAATTATTTCCATACATTCACATTCGATCCAGCACGCCCAGTTAGTGACTTTGTGTGCTTCCAGCATTGGTGGGTCATTCTCCTGAGATCAGTTGACGACATTGCTATACGGCCTGATGAAGCGTAGTCCGGATCCAGGTAAAACCCGATGAGGATCACCACGGTTACGAGCAGTTGAGGTGAGGGGGAGTTTTCGCTACTTCCCTATCCCGAACCCGACCTCGGTGGAGTGAAGCAGGGAAAGACAGGTGATTCAACGAACCGGCTCAAAGCACAGAGCCGCCGGGTAAATTGGCTGGATGAAATCAAGGGTGTGAGGGCGTGCATTAGTTCCCGCCCGCCTGTTGGTGATGTGATGATCTGCCATGTCGGATGTTACCCAGAAACAGTAGACAGGTCTATAAGCCGTCTCCTTCTTGTGTTTATAAATAATCTGAGTCCCAGAGATATCTTATTTTTCTCATGAACCAAGAAAACGCCTCCCCTCTTATCAAACCTCTCGCACCACCGTCTCCACAATAGATTACTTAGAAAATTGAGTACAATAAAAATGCCCAAACTCCTCAACCCCATCCTCCCAGGCTTCAACGCCGACCCCTCGATTCTGCGCGTCGGGTCCGACTACTACATCGCCAACAGCACCTTCGAGTGGTACCCGGGCGTGTCGATCCACCACTCGACGGACCTGGCCAACTGGACGCTGGTGGTGCGGCCCCTGCGCCGCAGGGCCCAGCTCGACCTGCGCGGGGACCCGGACAGCTGTGGGGTGTGGGCGCCGTGCCTGACGCACGACGGGAGCAGGTTCTGGCTCGTGTACACGGACGTGAAGCGCAAGGACGGGAGCTTCAAGGACGCGCACAACTACGTCGTCACGAGCGAGACCGTCCAAGGGCCGTGGAGCGACCCCGTCTACGTCAACTCGAGCGGGTTCGACCCCAGCCTGTTCCACGACCCGGACACGGGCCGCAAGTGGTTCGTCAACCAGGCGTGGGACCACCGGCGGCGGAGAGGGCTGCTGGGGGACTCGTCGTTCAACGGCATCGTGCTGCAGGAGTATAGCGCCGATGAGAAGAGGCTGGTGGGCCCGCGCAAGACCATCTTCCCGGGCACGGCGCTGGGGCTGGTCGAGGGTCCCCACTTGTACCGGCGCGGCGGCTGGTACTACCTCCTGACGGCCGAGGGCGGCACGAGCTACAGCCACGCGTGCACCCTGGCGCGGGCGCGGGACGTCTGGGGGCCGTACGAGGTGCACCCGCTGCAACATGTCCTGACGAGCAAAGACGCAGGTCCGCGCGCGGCGATTCAGAAGGCCGGGCACGGCGATATTGTCGACACACCGGACGGGCGGACGTATTTGGTGCACCTCTGCGGGCGGCCGATCACGCAGACGGGGCGGTGCGTGCTGGGGCGGGAGACGAGCATCCAGGAGTGTCGCTGGGGCGAGGACGGGTGGCTGTACGTCAAGGGCGGGCCGGTGCCGAGCCTGTGGGTGGATGTGCCGGGGACGAGGGATGAGGAGAAGTACTGGCGGGAGGTCCGGTATGAGTTCAGCGACAGCAGTCAGAAGAATATGGTAGACCTGAGCGGGAACGGGGATTTCCAGTGGCTGAGGACGCCCGAGCCAGAGAGGATCTTCAGGGTCGACGAAGGCAACGGGCTGATCTTGATAGGGAGGGAGACCATAGGCTCTTGGTTCGAGCAGGCGCTCGTCGCAAGGCGGCAGACACACTTCTCATACGACGCCGAGACGGTGGTTGATTTCCACCCAGAGGACGAGAGGGAGTTCGCGGGGCTGACGGCATACTACTGCCGGTACAACTTCTTCTACCTGACGGTGACGGCCGACTCGGACGGCAACAGGGAGCTTCTTTTTATGATCTCGGACGTCTCGTGGCCAGATGGATATCTAGACAAGCAGCCGCTGCTGGAGCCGGTGAGGATTCCCAAGGAGGGCAGAGTGAGGATGAAGCTGGAGATCAGGGGGCGTGAACTGCAGTTCTTCTACGCGATGGAGGGAGGGGGCGAGCTGGAGAAGATCGGGCCGGTGCTGGATGCCAGCATCCTCTCTGACGAGTGTGGTGGACATCAAACTCACGGGAGCTTTACGGGAGCCTTTGTGGGCGTCGCCTGCTCTGATCTGAACGGCACGGCGAGGGAGGCCACGTTCGAGTATTTTGTGTATCGTCCCGTGAAGCACGAGACCGATCGATATGAGGTCTGAAGTTGGGACTCTTTTATCAACGAAGTCTCGCCTTTGTCATTCGACAAAAGCCCTTCCCATTGCTGCTGTGCTATGGCAGATGCGCATTGAAGCCAGCCGCAATCAGCTTCTGTCCTGCCTCCCACACATTGTCGGGGACCTCCTGCGGTATTTGATAGCCCTTTGCAGGGTACTCGCGAATCCGGATGAGATCTCCCACCATGATGCTTATGACCAAGTCTCGCGGGTTATTCTCATCCGGGTACGACGCGAATTCTAATTGCGGCGACGTGACCGCGAACTCGAATGTCTGCTTCGTGCTCCCCGCCTTCATGCCCGGCCACTGCTTCATGAAGGTGGCGAAGGTCCTCCTCTCCATGTACGGCTTCTGCACCAAAATGAAGGAGCGCACGGCAGACTCCTTTGCGCCCTCGTCCTCGCCACCCGGAAGCAGGCCTTTCTCCCTCAGCAGCGCCCACGTGAAGCGCACATTCTCTCCTGTGTTTGTCGACTTGGACTCCACGATGATCCTGTCCTCGGGCACCCCCATGGCCCTCGCAATCCGTGCGAAGACGACCGCCTCCGGGTCGTTCCTGAACTCGGGCCTGTTGACTGTGAGTATGCCCGAACCGCCGGAGAAGATGAGCCATCGGCCGTGACCGTCGAGAAACAGCTGTGCGGCCCGGCGGGCAACGCGCAGGTCGAGACTGCAGAGGCAGAAGACGGCGTCTGCGCCGGCTGCGGGGACCGGCATGCGCATGCGGTGGTAGTTATAGACTGTTTCTGCATGCCGTGTGATCTCAGAGTTAGACTGTACCTGATTTTGGTCCGTCATCATTCATTCAGGCGAGTTTTGTTTGCCGGCGGTTTTGTTGTTCTGGAAACGTGCCACTGTGAGTTATCTTGGGCGGATAAAAATTTCGTGGGCGAGAACCTTGGAATACTGACTGTACCCGACGTGGCGCTGATGTGCAAGAGCTGACATCTGTGGCCGGGGCGATGGGCGAAGTCTCGGCGTCTCGCCCGGTCTTTCGCCGGCGCCGGTCCAAACACCTCTGGGGCAAGTTTCCAGGTCGCTCTGCAACATCTTCGCAATTGCAAATTATATATCGAAAATATATGTTATGAAAGAATGAAACAATATAAGGAAAAGAATCTAAGAAAAAGAATTGAACAAATCTAAAAATACAAAAATAACAATAATCGAAGAAACTAGAATGAAATACATAAAGAGGGGGGGGGGGTGTCACTCACTTGCAGCCCACCGGTGCTTGATGTTTCATGCAACTGATTGTGTGTGCAACACGACCAAAAATCACCTGGGATCAATGAGGGGATGAAGTTCACTTCGTATTCTCATGTCGACGTCGATCTCACACTCAGGCCGCTATCGCATTGATTCTCGGTAGGCGAATAGTGCGTCCAGAGATCCCACTCTGTGTGTAAGTACCTATTCACTAGTTCACTACCAGACCAAGCTCTCGAGCGATGATGTCCGCGGCCTTCTCGCCGACGGCCATAGCTATATTGCACGTATTGCTACCCGCATTCCTGGGCAAGATACTGAGATCAGCCACCTTGAGCCCCTTGACCCCGTGAACGTTGAGGCTTGGGTCGACAACGCCGCCCTCATCCAAGGGAGCCATTCTGCAGGTGCCCATTGAGTGCCAGCAACTGGAGATGTGTCCGCGCAGCCACGCCTCGATCGCCTTGTCGTCATCAAGTGTGTACTCAATGTCTTGGACGTTGCTGATCTTAGAGCCGACCACAGACGCTTTCGATCCGCTCGGGAATGAGGGGTGACCAATGGCTATTTCTCCATCAAAGTGTGGAAACAAACTGTGAGGCTTATTAGGAAAGAAAAGCAAGGTTTAAACAGACCGTTTAGAACGTGAATTGATGTTATTCTGTGAAGTGTATATATATAAAGTTAAAAGGTGTGCTTTGTTTATAAGCTTTTAGAGCGCTGTTTATAATGCTGGTTTTAGCAGGGTTAGGGTTATAGGTGCATAGTTTCCATATACCCCCTAGCTATAAGTTAATTGCAGAGAAACTACCCTTTACTTAACTTTTTTTCCTCTACCCTATACCTAACTTTTTATTATTAATTTTATCTATATATTGCTTAAGTTTTTTTAAGCTTTTTAACGATAGCTAACAAGCTTAAGAACGGTTTTATAAACTTTTCCTAGCCTCCTGGCAATATTTAAATGCTTTTTACTTATTTGCGCGCTTATTAGAAAAAGTTTACTAAGAGTGTTTATAAGCGTTTTTTTTATAAGCATAATGAGATTTACGCTTAGTTAAGTGCTAAATAGAATGCCCCTAGTGTTTTGTTTATTTTTTTTACTATTAGTAAGTATTTTTTTTTATTTATAATAAGAAAGTTGCTAATGTTAATGTGTTTAAAGTTAACTTTTTATTATTTGTTTCTAGCGATAAAGATGGTTAGGATAACTTTGTTAAAACTTTTGTTAACGTTTTTAATAATATTAAAGATAGTTTTAAGTTTGCTATTGGTGGTAGAGATGCTTAGGATAATGATTTTAGCGCTTTTTTCCTTAATGATGGCAGTGTAAAAAACTTTTCTAAAACTAGTATTAGTGGTAGTAGAAATAATAAGGGTAACGAAGATAAGTTATTTTAATATAAGAAATATAATAAATGAAAATTAATGAGTTTTGTATAGATGATTCTAAGAGCAATAAGGCTGCTAAAAGCGCTAAAGATATTACTTTTAGCAAGCCTTCTTCTTTTAAGATAGTTAAGAAATTTAAAACTGCTATTTATAATTATATTAATAAGCTTTTAGCTAACTTTTCTAAGCGCTTAGTATTTAATATAATTTATATTATGCTTTATATTAATTATATCTAAAGCGCTTATAATAAAAAAGGTAATGAAATCTGCCTTAATAAGTTTAAGAAAGCTAATGATAAGCGTTATATTAAGTGCTGCAATTATTATAATAAGAATTTGCATATTTATGTTTTTATTTCTAAGGTTTTTTTGCCTATTGCTTATTTTATTTAGCATAAGCAATTAGCTTTTTTAAACGTTTATAATTATATTAAGAAGCAGCAGCGCTAAATATAAAAGAATAAGATTGCTGATGTAATTAAAAAAGTGCATGGAAAATGCGTTTTTAAGCGCGATTACCTTAACATTAAAGCCTTTGCAACTTGTATAAAAAAGGCTTATATAGCTTAGAAGGTTTTAATAAAGCTGTTTAAGAGTAATTATTATAATAATTTTAAACGCAAAATTAAGCATAGTAATATAGCTTTTTAAAAGAATGCTTTTAAGCTAAAGTATGCTTAAAAAAGTATTTCTATAGCTTAGTCTAATATGAACTTATAAGAGGAGAAGCGTATTAAAACTTTAGCTAAGCTTAGTAAAGCTTTAAATAAAGTTTTTTCTAAGCCTTAGGCGCTTTAAATAATATGTTTTATACTTGGATATTATAATTATAAATACTTAGATTAGCGGTCCCAAGCGTTAAGGTATTTTAATAGATATTAGCAAGGAAAATAAGCGGTTTGTTTAGCTAATTTTAAAAGTTTATAAAGTTATAACTACGCTGCGTTTAGCTTTTATAATATATTGGGTAAGCAGTGTTTTAGCAGATAATTTATAATCCCAACTTTTTTTTTACATTTTATAAGTTTATTATTGCTTTGAAATGCTTAAATAAAGCTTATGCTAAAGGTTTTATAAGCTTATTTATGAGTATTTAATCTATTATAAGATATATAACTTTAAAGCTTTTTTTTTAATACTTTTGCTTTAGCTATATTTTTTATATATTAATATGTTTAAGTTTTATTGTGAGCCTTTGATTATTTAAAATAATAAGCCTTATAATTTGGAGATTATTTGAATAAACATTCTAAGGCTGCGCAAAGTTTAATTGTATGTTTTTAAATAGTTTTTTTAGTGCTATGGTTTTTTTTGCTGTTAATTTAAGGATGAGTATTTCTGCTTTAGTTGTTAAGGTTGAAATAGTTGCTTGCTTGGAGGCCTTTTAGTTAATAGGTTTACTAAAAAGGAGCATGATATACTTTTGAGAGGACTTTTGATTTTTAGAGTTGTTTGCAAATAAGGCGTCTCTTGCAATAAATAAAGCTTATGCTTTGTTGTTTTAAGCGCTATATTAGATAGTTAGAAATCTTGTTTTAAATAAGTATTATATTATTTTGTTAGCTGCCTTAAGGTGTTTTAGATTAGGGTTTGTAAGGAAATGTAATAAATATACATATGCAAAAGCTATATCTAGGCGCATTATAATGGCAGTGTATAAAATAGATCTGATTTTTTATTGGTATATGTGTATTTTCTCCCTTGTAGCTTAGCCTTTATATCTTAGAAGCTTTTAAAGGGCTAAAAGAGTGTATAGGAAAATCTTTAGGTTATTTAAAAAGCTAAACTTAGATATGATTTTATTAATATAAGAGTTGTGTACTAGGCTGATTGTATAGCTTAAATAGTCTCTTTAGATATATATTCTAAGAAATTATTTAGCGTTTTTTAAAAAGATAATCTTATACTTATTAAACAGCTTTTTTTAGATATCCTATGCTTTTTTTGCCTTATTCTAAGGATAGATTAGAAGTATATTATCTATATAAAAGAGGATAAAAATGCCTTATTCTTTGCTTATATATAAGCAAGGTTTTTTAAGCAAGGCTATAAAGCTTAGTTTAGTTAATGTTGCTAATAGGTTTTTATATTATAGTAAGAAAGAGTTCCTTAGTTTGTATAAAGCGTGTTTTAGCTATTTATATATTTTAGGCTCTTTAAATCTAACAGGAAGTTTTATAAAAATAAAAGTTTGGGTTTTATAATAGGCGTTTAAGAATATAGTTTTAATATTTATTAAGTTAATTTTAAGGTTAAAATAAGCTGTAATAGCTATAAATATGCAAAAAAAATAAGCAGCAAGTATAGCTGTATATATATCTTCTAAACTAGGTTTTTAAAGGTTTTTCCTAATATAGATCTGCGCTTTATATAAGGTAACATTGCTGTTTTTATTAAGCTTATACCTATATACCTATTTTAAAAAGAAAGGTGTTATTATTGATCTTTTTCTTTTGAGAATGCGCTAAACACTTAGTTTTAAAAGTATTTATATTTCCTTATATATGGCTTTGAGCTAGTGCTCCTTATATTGGGACTTTTAAGTATTGTTTTAGCTTTTTAGTTTTAGTAGAAAGTTTATATAATGCATTAGGTTATATTATCTTTAAAAGTCTTTTTTAAAAGCTTTAAACTTTTTTTTTGCAAAGTATAAGGCTTTTTTGCATTTAATAAATGTTTTATTTACTGCTGCATTAAATATATAATATATAGTTTAATAGTAATAGTTAGCGCTTAAAATCAGCTTTTTAAGCTAATTAGGCAGAAAAATAGTTAGGAAATTTAATTAATATATCTTATTAACTTTTTTTATAAAAGCGGTCGTATATATATACTTTGCCTTTAAAGCTTATTTGATTTTTTTTAATTTTTATAGCGGTTGGGTTAGTTTGTTTAAAGCGCCTTAGCTTTAAGTAGCAGGGTAGCGTGTGTTTTACGCAGCGTAAATGTTTTTAATAGCTTTTTTAAGCTTTTTTTTAAGTAAGCCAGTATTTTAAACGTTATATTTTAAAGAGTTGGTATTTTAAGCGTTATGTTCCAAAGTGTTTAATAAGGTTGGAAGTCTTTATTCTATATGCTATTATTTTAGACTATTTGGTAAAGGCAGTTTAAATGCGCTATTTTAATTATCTATCTTTGAGTTTCAACTTAATAAACTATTTAGATCTTTTCTTAAAGCTATATCTTAGTTATTTTAATTACTTTTAATATATAGCAGCAAGCTTATTGCTATTATAATATAATCAAAAATTTCCTTTATTTTAACAATTTTAAGCAAAATAACCTTTAGGTCAGCCTTAGAAAAGCTATCCTAAGCTTCTTCCTCTCCTAAGGTATAAAATTGGGTTTTATTAAAAAAAACATTGCATATTATTATTATTTTTCTAAGCTTAGGAATTTATATGCAATAAATCCTTATAGAAATATAGCTAACTAAATAGCCTATATAGGCCTTAGACTAAGTTTTTATATTATATCTTGCATTATTTATCTTATGCTTTTTTTTAAAGATATAGGCATAATAGCTATAAGCATATATATTGCTTTAATCTAAGCATAGATTTTTATATAGCTTATATATTTATGCTAGCTTATACTATTAAAAATGCTGGCTAAACTACTCTAGCAGGATTTAATTTGATAAATAGCTGTTTTTATATATTAATAAGCATTTATTAAATAACTAAATCCTAGCGCACATAAATTCTAGCTATAGTTTTGCTAGCAATTTTGATTTTAATTATAAAGCCAAAGCTTTTTTAATAACACCTTTTCTTGCTTGTTTAATGCTTTTATTGGGCTTTTTAATATATAATAATATAACTTTAATGTTAATTTTGCTTTTTATATATTATCTTATATATACTATTATATATTTTATTTTAATAATAGCAGCTTTAGCATTTTGGCAAATTTTATAGACCTATAGTTTAAAATAGCGGTTTATATATGCTTTATAATTTTATAGCGCTGAGAAAACCAGTTTTTAACCCTTTTTTGTAAGGTTTGTTATAGTTAATTTGCTGCTAAACTTATTTTTATAAATAAGCGTATATTTTGCTTTATTATACGCTTTATTGTAGATGAAAAAGTTTTATAATATCTTTTAAAAGAGTTTTAAGCTTGCCTATTTAAAGGGTTTTTAATATATATTTTAAGTGATTATAGCACTTATATAAAACTTGCATTTTATGTATTTTATTTTATTAATTTTAATGCCTTAAATTATTAAGATTAAGAGCTGCAGCGCCTTTAGTTTTAAGTGCCTTAATTAAAGGTGCTAAAGGTGTTTTAAATTGTCTTTTATGCGTATGTTTTATTAGTTAATGTTGTTAGAGTTGTTTATGGTGGGTAGTGTGATGATTTTATTGAAAGAAAATTAAAGCTTTGAATAGAATAAAATAAGCTTATATTTAAGGAAAACCAAATTAAACTTTTTAACTAACTTAGCAAGAATCATATTTTCTTTTATTATTCCATAGCGTATAATATAATTAAAACTATAATACTATATTTTTATATTAGTTAAGCAAGCTTTAGAAATAATATTTAAATAAAAACCTTTGACTACTGCTATGTTTAATAAGATTAAGTTTAGCATTTGCTCTTTATTTTTGCTATTTAAAGCTTTTTTAAAATGCTTTATTTTATAGCTAATAATAGAAAGTATTAATGTGCTAGTATTGATTATATTATTGCTGTAGGAGCGCTTAAAAAAGCTAGTCTTAAATAGGTTGATAGAGTTGACTAAGTATATAGCACTATAGTTGTTGATAATAGTATTATTTTAAAGAAAGTATTTGTAAATTAAAAATAAGGTTAAATAAATGCCTGCGCTTATATTAGGCACTTTTGAGTTTAAAAGATTAAGGTTGATAATTGTGTAAATTAAATAGCATATTGTTGTATATGTAAATAAGCTATTTAAAGCTTAAAATAAAAAAAAGAGTAAAGAGTTTAGGCTTTAATGTTGTTAAATAGGTAGAATACTTTGGACTGTTTGTTTAAGGAGTTTTCCCCTTTTGATTTAGTTAAAAGTAGCTATTTAAGCTTAATAAAGTTTTTTTAAAAGCTTTATATTAAGGGTTTTTGTGTAAGATGGTTTTAATTTAAATAGTGGTTACATTGTTAAATATTTTATTAAATTTATCTTTAGCTTTTTATTTTTTAATATAGGCATAGTAAAAAATATTATATTTAGTTAGGGGCTAATTGTACATTGTTTTTTTATTTGGGAGGCAAGGGTAGAAATGCCTTAAACTAGCGTTCTAGTTTCTTTAACGCTTATTTCTGCCTATTTTAAGCGCTGGCAAATAGGAAAATGCTTTAAAAAGGTTATTCTTTCTTAGGGTAGCAAAGATTTCTTAACTGCTATGCTTATAATTTAATTTATTATAATAGAAAAGGGTTGAAAATGCGTTTATAAGCTTATTAAAGGATTTGATTAGTTTTTTTAAAGCGTTTTTTTTAACTAGTTTCTAAAGCTGTTAATTGCTTTAACTAAGCGCAAGCTTTTTAAAGATTGCTTAAAGGAAATCTTGCACCCTAAGAAAACCTTTAATTTTAGGAATTTTATGCGCTTATGCTTAGATATAAACGGCTTTAAATTTCCTAATCTAAGTTAATGCTTTAGTTTTCTTATCTTAAGCCTTTTAAAGATGATTGCAGTATTAAAGGTATATAGTATTGCTAATTATAGCGTTGGTTGATTTAAGGTTTATTTTTAGGTTTTAGACAAATTACTACACTAATAAGTTTTTTTAAAGCTTTATTTTTATAATATATATATTAATAAGGTTTTTTTAAACTGTTTTGTTAATCTATGTTTAGATTTTATTAAGGTTTGCCTTTTTAATCTTGCGTTTTTGCAGATAGTGTATATATGCTATATTTAATTAATTGCTAAAAAGGGGTTTATAATCGCTTAGATTCTGTAATCTTTGTATATTGCGTTTCTGCTTAAAAAAGCACTTTTAACGTTTTTTTTTCTTTGTATTTTTTGCTTTGCGCTTAAGTTTATAATTGTTAGCTTAGTTATTATAATAGTTTTTTTTGTTTTAGTTATAAAGCGCTGTGTTTAACGCTTTTAAATCTATTAAATGCTAAATTTAGGTTATTTAGCAGTATGCTTTTAAGTGCTGAAACTATTTTAGGAAGGTATATTGGTCTATATATCTAATAGAGGTATTAAGCTTATTATTAGCTATTTTAAGCATAGTTATAAATAAGTAAAATAGGGCGTTTTTGTTTTTAAAAATTAAAAAATAAAGTGGGAAAAGGTTTGTTTTAGCCTTATACATAGTTAGGAAAAGATTTCTAGGTTGCTTGCTAGGCTTATAACTATAGAAATAAACTATAAGGCTTATTAGGAAAGAAAAGCAAGGTTTAAATAGACTGTTTAGAATGTAAATTAATGTTATTTTGTGAAGTGTATATGTATAAAGTTAAAAGGTGCGCTTTGTTTATAAGCTTTTAGAGCGCTGTTTATAGTGCTGGTTTTGGCAGGGTTAGGGTCATAGGTGCATGGTTTCCACACAAAGGTCTCCATGCGTCGGACTATTTTCTGTGATTTCTTATACATCCACATGTGCTGCTTCAAATCCAGGTCATTATATGCCCAAAATCCGGTATCTAGAACAGGCTGGGCTTTAATGCTGGGTCCCGAGATGTGAGAGTGGCCACGAGAAAACGGGTGAAAGACGAAAGTTGCGATGCCCATATACTGCCCAGGCGGCACGGGAGAAGGGCCGCCCGGAAAAGCGCTGACACCAGACATGATTGTCATGCGTTTGTCAGGGTACCTAGGTAGTCCTTGGACTCCTTATCCCAAGCTGCTTGGAACTCGGGACCAAGGCCTGCGACGTCGACCTCACTGGGTCGGATTCTGCACTGCAGGTGGACGGCGTTCCAACCTAACAGCGGATCTCTCTTTGTCACCATACTCTCAAGGTCCAACTTGCCAGTGAATAGAAGTATTCCCTACCGATCGTAGTGTTTTGCTGGGAGGCAATTTCGTCAGCCTCAAAGCAACTTTGTCCTCCAGTTCAGCCATAGCCCTGAACCGACGATTTTGGGAGGATTCTCTTGATCGTCGGCGAACGAGCTATATGGTGAATTCTCTTCAAGCGTCATACTCATACTGATGAGCCAAGCTTTATCGTAGCGTGTACTGATACATATGTACTCCCACTTTTCATTTATCTACTTTTTAGCTGTCTAGGGCTAGTTTCCCTTCAACGAACACAAATCCGCACGGAAACGAGTGGTCTCTGAACAGGCACCAAAGAATTCAGTTTTATACGTATCTGGATAGATAGAAAAAGACCTCGGAAGAAGTTGGATATATGACCGAGATCTTTTTGGATGTTCGAAGGATCTTTCTCCATGTCCCAATTGACGTGCCTGGAAGAAAGGGCAACATTAGTGTAGGTTGATAGCTATAGCAATAGCCCGGTCCGCCTCGGACCGGAGGCATACGGCCACCAGAAGGAACCAGCTGGCCAAATGGCTAGCCGGGCCGATTTGGCCCAACGGCAATTAGAAGGGACCGTATGCATATACGCCTAATCCCTTTAGCGTACAACGATAGTTTCCCTTTCGTTTCTTCTACTAGACATTATTAACAATTATAGCAAATACACTTATTTTCACCCCCCTATTTAAACTTTTTTGTATATAAAGATTAACTTATTAACACTAATTAGTAGTTAAATAATTAACTATAGATAGCAAGGTAAAAGAGATAAATCTTGCTTTAAAAACTACTGTAATATTTTTTAGAAGGGGTATACTATTTATAATAATAAGCTTTGTGCTTTTAGCAAAAAATAATAAATAACTTGTAAAAAGACTTTAAAAGGAGTTATCACTAGCAAAAGGCTATTTTCTTTAATTATTAAAGATAGTTAAAAGACTTTAGCAAAAGTTATCACTAGCGACTTTTTTAGTGTGTCTACAACGCAAAACAATATATAAACAACTTTAAAACCTCCCTATAAACGCTAGCAGCTTATCTAATACTATATTATACTCTTAAGAAAACAATTAATTCTATATAGAAATATTAAAACCTTCTACAAGATTACAACGGCAAGCAACCGACCAGCAGACCTCTTTGTTGAGTGCTTCTATCCTTATAAAAATCTTATAATCTTTTTTATCTTTACTATGCAATAAAAACACTAACAATATATATATATATAAATATATTAACAACTCTAAAGCACCTTATACTATGTTTCAACCCCTTTCTTATTTATTTTCACTTTATTTTTAAGTATATATATATATATATAATAATTTAATTTCCCCTTTATTTTTTACCCCTTGTATTTTATTACTATGCTATATTTATCCTAAAAATCCTTATCCCTTAAATTAAGCAACCTAAATCAAACCAGCATAGCCAATCCCAATAATTTAAACAACCCCTTAGTTAAAAAAACAAAAACCTCAATATCTAACTATAATGCTTAACAGTTTATTTTAATATTAAGCAACCTTCTAATAAAAACCAGAATCTCCTAGGCAATATAGCCCTTACTTAACGCCTACCTTTAATATAAAAAGATATAGCTAAGCGCTAGTTAAATATACCTATATATAGCAGTCGCTAGAGCAATTGCTACTTACCCTAAATAATATAATAACAACCTCTTTTACTACTTTTATAAAAATTTTAATAAATAGACTGCCGATATATTTAACGCTATCCCCTCTAACTTACGCCGCAACCTTAAGCAAATCTTTTATTAAAATAAAGTTTATACTAAGTAAAATAACGCTTTTATTAAATTATATTTAATAACCCTCGCTATTTATAAAAAATCCCTTAAGTAGAACCCAATTAAGCTTTAAAACTAAAAACTTAACCCAAAGTTACACGCTTATAAATAACAGCAAGGCATCTTACTATTAAAACCTTTTTAACTTCTATAATAAGAGAAAGCGCCTTAGCAAAAGCCTTAGATTTATTAAAAGAAACTCCAGCAAAAATAACTAAACAGTATATAATAAATTATTAAAAAATCTTTAATACACTTTTAAATTAAAAAAGCTTTAAAGAATAGCCTGCAATAAAGCCCCTCGCTACTATTGCCTTCGTTATAACTATAATAAAACCCCTTGCAACCGCTGTTTCTACTATATATATAATAAATTATATAACGCCTATAATAAAACTCTTTAAAAGTGCTCTCTTAGTTATACCCGCAATAAAACCCCTTAAGGTTGCCTTTAAAACAAAGCCCCTTTGCGTTAATTCTAGTAGACTATATAATAGGACTACGATCATTGTTTTTTAACCGTTTATATATATTATATAATATCTTATTCCTAGTATTAAAACCGCTTATATACCATTATAATCTCTAGCAATATAACCTATACAAAACTCTTCCTTTACTTAAATACCTAAATAACCACATTAATATTCAAACTTTAACTAGCTTTATAAAGATATATAGCCCAAATCAAAAGTATATAAGCAAGCTATACAACCTACTAAATAACAAACTCAAAACTTTTTTTAGTTTTTGTTAGCATGCCCAAATTAAGCTTAGCTAGTTTTACGCTATTTTTCCAAAGATTTTAACCAACTACGCTTAACAGTTTTATAAAAGCTATATTACTTATTTTAATATATTTGCAAAAGCCTATACTAAGATTAAACGGCACTTTAACACAAAAGTCAACTACTTTTACTACTATATAAACTGGACCTTAACAACCTTTAATAAGATTAGGCAGCAGAACAAAGGAAAAAACCTCTATAAAGTCTTTGAGATCTTATTTAATAAGCTACAATTATGCTAATATACTTTGGGACCAAATTATACAAGTAAACAAGCACTTAAGACTATAGTAATTAAAGCCTATCATAAAGTATATAAACTTAAATACGCTCTTTTTAAGCCTACTATTACCTGCAAGAAGCTATTTTCTAACCTACGCTTCTCAATCAAGACTTACCTTGCCTATAGTCTATAATAGCAACTAACCGCTAACAAAGCAAATAACTAATATTATTTAAACCGCTGCTATAGCAATAATCATAGCAGAGATAAAGGCTTTCATAGCAGCCCTTATAGCGGCTTTCATCTGCGTAACAGCTTTTAAAGCTATAGTAGCAACTACTACAACAACCGCCCTCCCTAGCAGTATATGCTATAGAAAAAAAAGTGCTATATATATGGCAAAAAAGATTATTAGTCAATAAAATACTCCTAAGAGAAATGCAACCAATTACGCAACTAGTTTATTGCCAACTGCTAGTTTAACAGCAACGACTCTAACAGCTTTAAGACGTATTTAGCAAATTATAAAGATAATAAAGCAAACTAAATATAGCTAAAAGACAAGGTTAACAACAACGACAAGGATCACAAGAAGAAAACCAAAGCCTCCACTTAGCTTGCAAACTAAAGCTTTTTATACTGCCTTACTAGCAACAACGTTTATTTTGCTAATAACTCTAATATAAACGCTATACAATTCTTTATTAAAGACTGCTATACCTAGTTATAATTCTAAGGGATATTACCCAATATAAATGCTGCGAAGGTATCTATAGCTAAAAAAAAGCAATTCTTTGCCTTATAATAAAAAGACTCTTTTATTTAGCTTAACAAGTTAATAGCAAAATAAGCCTTAATTAAATTTAGCAAAAGATCAATAATAAACTCAATTAAAACTATCGCTGTTAACACTTTGATTAGGCGCGTTAACTTTTACATACTAAATGCTCCAATGCCCTTTTTACTTTGCTTCGCAGATATAAACCAATTATGCATTTAATTTAACAACCTAACAAACTAATTTATCTATAATAATAAAACTATCCCCATTATATGCAAATGGGGCTACCCATAGTTTTTTCTAAGTAAGAAGAAATAAGCAAGCGTCTTTTTCATAAAAACAAAGCTACAACGCCTCTATTATTACTTTGGCTACCCAGCGATATACTAACTTTACTAGCTACTTAAAAAGGCTGGTTATAATAACATTAATAAAAATATACTATAATTAATCAAAAAGTTTTATTACTATTATTAATTATACAGCAATGCCCTCTAACGCTTTAAGTTTACCCTAAAAGATAACTGCAAGTTTAATTACGAAATCCTCGCAAACGTTATATATCTTAAAAGTCGCCCTGTTTTTTACATTTTAGACTTTTTAACAGCTTTCTACAGCGGCCATTTTCTTCTATCTCTATTAGCTAAAGATACTTAGAAAGCTTTACGCCTATTATAGATTAATACCTATTAAAGACCTTCTAACGTAATTATATATAACGCTAGCACTAATTTTGCCTTTATAAAGTTTAGATTAAAAGCTAGGCTAATAAAAATTACATGTAAATAAGTTTTTATTAAAGCCTATTAGTTAATTAGCAAGCTAAAATAATACTATGCTTTACTCTAACAAGCCTTTAATATCTTATACAATAAGCTTTACAATACAATATTTAACAAAGCAATCTTGCAAATAGCCCTTAAAGCTGTTAACAATACTATCAAACTTTATAAGCTTGTTTCTACCTTTTTTATTTTTAGCGCATACCCTTATATAACAACCGATTTAGCCTTATCACTATCAATTGTTAAAAGAGCTAAAGCAGTATAAAAGGCTATAAAGGCATTATGCAAAGTAGCAGCTAAGCGTTAAGTAAAGGGCGCCTTTAATACTTAAAATAAATTGTTTACTATAGATATACTTAAGCTTTTACTTTAAAGTAAAATATAGGTTTAGCGAGAAAAGGATAGCTAGCAGGGGCTTTATAAGATCGTAGCCGTTAATGATTATAACATTACCTTTAAGATGCCTAATAGGCCCGCTACCTTTAGATTAACCGTCCTCTAATCCTATTACCGCAACCCTAATACCTTTATTCCTCCTTTTCCCCCAGCGACCACCTATCGCAACCTTGATACCAACGCTCTCCCTCTTCCCCTAACAACTAACGATAAAGACTATTAGCCCTTCAACAACGCCACTAATGCCGTTAATACTGTTAGCAATATAATTATAATTGCTACAAGGCCTAAGCAAAGGGGACGACCTTCCGGCTCAAAGAATAAACTGGCTAGTGCCTTTCTAACGAGGAAGAAAGAGGACAACTACAACCTTGCTGTCAAATTAAGGAACAATAGCATTATAATAACCCTAAAAGAGCTATTCAAAGCATCTAACGCCTAAAAGGTAGACAACCTTATTAGCTATAGCGTCTTTAGCTTTAAATACTATAGCAAAGCTAGGTATAATAGCCACTGCATTTTTAAGGCCCATATAGTATGGGAAGTTAAGGGTAAAACTACCAAGCCTTATAAAAAGTTACGCTTAGTTATATAAGGCTACAACGATAAAGAGAAAGCGTTTATTTTAACGCAGTTCCCTACAATTTAATATGCTAGCCAGCGGTTGATTTTAGCTCTTGCGCCGTTATTATTGCAAGGCAGCATAATGCTATTATTATGTAACATTACCTAGGCATACCCATAGTTATAGACCAAACTTATATATACTATATTAGCTGCTATTCCGGCTGCGTTATAAATTAAATACCCCTAGAACACTATTATTAGAGTGATCAAGCTATTTTATAGCATTGCCAAAGCAGGCGTTTATTAGTTTGCTATGTATTAGGGCTACTACTAAAAAAAGCTTAATATATCAACCTTGACTTATAACCTATGTCTTTTAATTACTAATAAACCTCTAGAGACTTTTAGCTTTATTAGTATGCAAACTAATAATACCCTTATCTTGGCTACGTTAGCTTTTTTAACACTGAAAAACCAAAAGTTGCAAAAGGCTTAGTTTAAGGCTAAAGCTAAAACTTTTTTTTTCCCTAGTACTGCTTTGGATTTCAACGGCGCTATGTTAACGATAAACGAGACTAAGCTAGACTTAAAGCAAAAGGGTTAAAGCATTAAGATTATTTTCATTAATCTTAAGTTAGCTGACTGGGCCTAATAGTATATAAAGCAATGCGCCTATAGTGCTTATATCGCCTTAATTTGCCAACCAGAGGCCTCTTTTGACTTATTTATTGCTGCCTAGATTTAAGACCCTAATAAAGGTGACTGTATAAAGCTTAACAGTTGCCTATAGTGGCAACTTAGTAACCTATTGAAAGGGCTATAATATATCCCCTTTAATTTAGCAATAGCTAAGCTTTTTATATTTGCCAATAGCTCTTTAGCCAGCAATAAAGATTTAAGCTCTTAGATTAGGTTTATTTTAATAATTGGAAATAAAACTGGTACCAATGGTTAATTTACATTAACGAAAAACCTTGTGCATTAGAGTTCTACTAAGTGCAAAAGGGTCACTCGAAGCTCTCTAGCGTTAAAGATTTACAAAACTATTAACGTTTTTAATATTAATCTCTTAATAAAGATAACGCTCTGCCTAATAACTAATAAACTCAGCTTTTCCATAATGCCCCTAGTTATTTATACAAACTTATATTTTTTATACAAATGTCTAGTCAAATTAAGTATAATTAGGAAAAAAAGGCTAATGATTAATATAATAGCTTTACGTTAGTTATATAAACGGCGCAAGATCACAAAAGTACAATAAGTCAATAGCAACGACAACTCCGCTAATGCTATAACGAAGGCTATACTAAATAAAGCGCTGAAACGCCTAGTCAACAATAACAAGTTAACGATACAAGTGGAGGGTTTTGTTTAAAGGCCTACAAACTAGGCAATAAGTATGTTTCCTTTATACAGTATAACTATTACTCGTTTCTTTTTTATTTAGGCAACTAGTTGCCTATAGCTTGAGTTTTAGATTAATTTTTCAAAGCGTACAACAAGGGGTTACAAGCCGATACAAAAGACTGCCAGTATAGGTTGATAGCTATAGCAATAGCTCGGTCTGCCTTGGACCGGAGGCATACGGCCACTAGAAGGAACCAGCTGGCCAAATGGCTAGCCGGGCCGATTTGGCCCGACGGCAATTGGAAGGGATCGTACGCGTATACGCCTAATCCCTTTGGCGTACGACGATAGTTTCCCTTCCGTTCCTTCTGCCAGACATCATCAACAACTATAGCAAATACACTCGTTTTCACCCCCCCATTCAGACCTCTTCGTATACGGAGATTGACTTACCAACAATTAGGATACCTAGGCAGTGTGCTTCTCATCCCCTCCTCTCCCAACGGCCAAGCGAATCATTTAATATGTCGCAGTATGTCACAAGACAGGCACGGAGACACGCATGTTCTGCCGTCTAAGAGGAACAAGAACGACACATGCATTGCAATGCTCTATATACATTTACGTGGCCTCATACTTGTACAATCAACGCTTGTTTCGTCGTCTGAACTCCTTCTTTATTTAGCCTGGTGTCGAATGCAACATTGCCGGGATGTTACATTAGATTGCCACAGATTCTGACACTACAGCGGAATGCGGAGGCGTCCAGGGACGATTCTCGACTCTGGGGACCATGGGGGACTTGCTGGGGTCTGCTATCTCCACCCGCACATCGTCCCGCCTATGTCAGCATCGGTGCTTACCACCCGGGCAGCCGGTAAGATATGCTATTGGAGATCAGTGCAAAACGTCTGGCTGATAGCCTGCCTCCCCACGGGATCAGGCCTAGACTCCCCACCCTGTTGTGTACCTCCGCCATTCTCCTCCTAGGCCACCAGTTTCACTTCGTATAGTGAGGAGGTGGAATACAAAGTCTCACGATGCTTCAGAACTCGCCCAGCGGGACATGGCTGCCTGCCCGGGTGCCGGAGTCTACTGTCGCTCTATCCGTCCTCCTTATCCTGTGCTCGGCTGTCCAGTCCTCAGTGAGACATGCCCAGTGCCCCAGTCCCAATCGTTGATATACAGCTGATTTACTCTCAAAGACGACGGGATACGATGGCTCTATGCTCAACGGCCTCAACATTTTGCCCTCCTACACAGACTATTTCCATCTTAACGCCGCGACAACAGGGTTGAACACCGCGTCCGTCTTCATAGGGGGCATCCTTGGACCACTCGTCTCCGGCGTGATATCCGACCGTTTCGGACGACGGCCCACCATCTTCTGGGGCTCGCTCATGACCGTTATCGGCGTGATACTGCAGACCGCCGCTCAGAACGTCGCCATGTTCGTCGTCGCGCGTATCATCCTGGGTTTCGGCACCGCTGTGTCCGGGATTGCAGCCGGCGTGTATCTATCCGAGACGTTTCCGAGCCGATGGCGTGCCTGGGGTGTTGGTTTGCTGAACGACTTTTACTACGTCGGCGCTTTGATTGCCGCGGGAATCACATTAGGCACTGGACAGTGGCAGTCCACATGGGCCTGGCGTGCGCCGAGTCTATTTCAAGGGATTTTCTCGCTGCTGTGCATCGTTGTGCTGCCATTCATTCCAGAGTCACCGCGTTGGCTCGCTTATCAGGGACACTTTGAGGGAGCGAGGACAGTGGTCGCGCAGACTAATGCCGATGGGAACGAATCGGATCCGGTCGTGCTCACGGTGTACAAGGAGATCATCGACACCCTCGCGTGGGAAAAGAAGGAGGGTCGTACCATGAGCCCGCGCGAGATCTGGAAGACGCCGACTGCCCGCAAGAGACTGTTGATCGGTATGAGCCCCGGACCATTTTCTTGCATTGCGGGCAATATCATCGCAAGCTACTACCTGAGTACCGAGCTGGACACGGCTGGGATTACGGATACGGTTCAGCAACTCAAGGCGGTAAGCAGGCTTCTCACAGACAGCTGTCACTCATGCAAATGAAGCTGATTCTCACTCAACAGAACGTCGTTCTCAACGTCTGGTGCCTGGCCTGCTGCCTTCTGGGTACTCACCTAGCTGCAAAATGGGGACGGAAGCCCACCGCCCTAGTCTCGCAATTTCTGTTGATCACTTGTCTCTTCATCATCGGTGGACTCTCCAAGATGTACGCCGATAACCCCGACGGTGCTTCTCAGAGCCTCGTTTATGGCGATGTTGCTGTCATGTTTCTGTTTCAAGGCTTTTACTCGATCGCCTGGACTCCATTGCTCTACCTTTATCCTCCCGAGGTCTTCAACTATTCAATCCGCGCGAACGGCGTGGCTTTCTCACAGCTTGCGTTAAATTCCCTTGCGTAAGTCTCTTCATAATTGTCACGGACTGACGCATTTGGACTCAACGGGATACAGACTCGCGTTTGTGTTCATCATGAATATCGCTCTAGTGAATATCGGATGGAAGATGTACATGATAAGTAAGTACTCCTTTCTGCCTGCGGCTAAGTCCTATCTCGAGTTTCTAGCTGGAAACACCTCGGGCTCCGCAGCACAAAGCTAACAGCGTGCAGATGCATCATGGGACATCATCATCTTCGTATTGATTGTAAGTCTGAAAACCTATCGAGCGGAGGGGGGTGCCGATGCTGACTTTGAGTTCGCAGGCGGTCTATTGGGTCGAGACTAAGGGAAAGACCCTTGAAGAAGTCGATGCTATCTTCGAAGGGCAAAAGCATTCATCTGTGCCTGATGTTGAAGAGGTTCGGCATGGAGAGAAGACTGTGGCTGTTGAAGCAATAGATAAAGAAATGGTCTCTTGAACATCGTTGTGTCACCACAGGCGCGGAGAACTTGTATATCAATACCTAGGTACTCCAGGGCTAAATACCACGAGATGACTCAAGTCATGGAACTCCAGAGTCGTGAAGCTGTGCTTGTCCTCTTCACCAGTCACCCGCAGCCCTCTGCCGCTACCGTCACCACTTGGCCGCAACTCAGATTCCCTACGTACCCTAGGGTATCATTCGCGTGACCTCGCGGGTGAAAAAGGAGATACGGTCCACTATGAGACGCAGCAAAGATATCATAGAGCTGATATTCATCCGGTCTTCCTCTGCCATCTGTCCTGCCAAGGGTTCCCCCACCTACGCGGCTCAAGTCCCCAAGCGCAGCCTCAAAGTCGAAGCGCCAGAACGTCTTCGCGATGACCAAGCTCGACTCGAGGTACGCCATCGCCTTGCCGGCGCAAGAGCGTGTGCCAACAGAGAACGGCGCAAAGGCGGAGCCATCCTCGCGACTTGCGCCTTATTTTCGACGAGCCAGGGCTCGGGCATGTAATTGAAGGGCTCCGAAAAGTATTCGCTGTTGTGATGGAGCGAGTATTGGCTCACACCGACCTGCGTGCCGGGGGGGATAATATGGCCGTCGATGATGAATGGTTGTCCTTGCTGTGGGTCATCCTCTGCGAGCTGTCGCCAAGCAATACCGGGGACTGGTGTCGACATGCGCCTGTCGATTTCATCAGCAGTTGCACAAAGATCTACCGCATAAACCTTTCATCAGGGATACTGACATTGCCTCATCGATACAAGCACGCAGGTAGTGGCAGCCAGCCAGCTTGGGACCAGTTTGAATCTCCGCGGCACTGGAAAATGTGCTTCGTATCTCATCCGAGAGCTTCTTGTATGCTTCAGCTCTGGTCTTCCTGTTGATGTAGAAGAACAATGCTCCTGTGGAAGCAGCAGTGGTATCGCTACCTGCGGAAACGAAGAACAGACCCTCAGAGAGTAAGAGTTCTCGCAGATGAGCATCGTCCACCACTGAACCCTGGGCTCCTTCGGCCACGAAGGACACTACGTCGTTGCGGGCATCCTTTCCTTGACTTAAACGGCTTGTTGTCATCTTCTCCAGGGCGGCCCAGAATCTCGCTCGGCTGCGACCACTGATGCTCGCAAGGAGCTTTTCGAGACCCATATCATGAAGTAGAGGGAATTGGAAAAAGCAATTACTCTTGTAGTTACCAGCAAACATGCCATCTAGCACAAAACGATATTCTGGATCCCGCTGCACGTTGAACTCGAACCCGAACGCCAGGAGGCCGATGGTGTCGAGTCCTACCCACCTGCAGCGGGGAGTGATATCCACGGGTTCTTTGCTCAATGTCAGCTGCTCGATGAAGACGACATATTGGGCCAGTTTGAGTAGGTTTTCCCAGGCAGCCATGTTGTGACTGCAAATCTGGGCGACTACGGGCGTCGGCAGAAGGGCGACCAGAAGGCAATGTGAAGCGGCGATTCCAAGGTTGGTCTCAATGACCTGCGACTAAGGAACACCAAACGAGCTCGACGGTTTATCAAATTTCTTCGTAGAACCAAGCACTACAGAGCACTGCACCGCAGGTTTAGGCCGACGGACGAAATTGGATCACAATGCTGTCTCGTCAAATTCCAGGTTCGCAACACAGATTAACAACGGGAAAATGCGATGCAGTGTCTTCCTCGGGAAAAACAGTCCAATACCACTCCAATGCCACTCACAGAACCAACATACCTTGAACAATAAGCGCTATACCACAACTGGTAGGATACCCACCAACGTGTGTTTTCTCCTGCACGTTGCTGCATTTGACGGCAAGATGCTGCAACCATGACCAGGGGCCACCTGAGCAGACGCAGATGCATGCCACATATGCTAGCTGGCGACGTAACTTGCTTTTCCCTTTCGGTAGGCGACCATAGTTGTAATTTACTACATCTCGCGGTACAAATAAGCCCCTCAGTGCTTCGTCAGTGCCTTTGGACCTTGACACCTCTGCTCAATAGAGTAAGATGTCTTCGGTTGGCAGATCCCAGCCCCTCCAATCGTCGCAGTGCTCATATCGCCCCAGCCTCAATGGGAAATCGTTCTTGTCGTACCTTTCGCTCTGGACAAACGCAGGCCCAACGACTTTATAGCAATCATTCTTGCCAGCTACCCTCTGAAGTATAGACGGCAGCCGTGTCCCGAAAATAATGGCGCATACATTGCCCTCACGGGTAAGTGCCGGGGCGATTCCATAGCAGCCGCGGCCAAGCAGGATAAATCGTCGATAACGTGAGTATTTCACTGCCCATCTCGAGATTTTCTGAGCATGCCCATCTTGCATATATATATCCATCGGATAATTTGGCTGGTAAGATTGTAGAAGTTGTGCAAATGCATGTGTAGACTGGACCCACTCGTCCCGTTCACCCTCGTATGTTCCGCGACAAACTGCGTCGAGGAAGGCGGCTCCAAGGCGGGAGTTGTGAGGGCCTGGGTTCCTTTCTGACTGGGGCGCGACTTGTCTCCACAGCGAGACCACCTCTACCACTTGTTTTGCGGGCTGCTCCTGGTCCTTGATTACCTCAGATACATATCTGACAGAATCGATGACAATGGCTCGAACTCGAAGAGTTGCACCGTTGTTTAAGAGTGTAAATGCCTGGTCCGATATGTTTGAGCCTGAGCCTTGGGCCGTGTCCTCATTGATTCTCCGATCCGTCAGGTCGAGCCAGGGATCAACATAAGCTCCGCGGTCCCAGCGCGGGACCCAGGACGGAAAGGGGCTCGGGTTGTGGTCGTGGTCATGGTCCTGCCCAGAAAGGTATGTCTTGTCATCAGAATGGTGCTCAACGAAGGTCAGGAGATCCAGATTGGACGTCTTCTCCAGGTACTTGATGGCAAACTCCTGATAGATATCCAGATGCGATTTGCTCTCCGTATAGTCCGGTTGCAGGGCAGGCATAGCCTTATCTGAGGTCGGCACCGCCATAAATGCATAGATCCGGTCCTTCGGGTCTGTTACCTTCAATTGCCGAGCGTAATTTAGGACTTCAAGAGTCGACAGGGGAGTTAATAGGTCCTTCGACTCCTCCGAACGAAACATTTTAGCTTCTTCCCGTCGTCTGAGTCTATATGTCCGCGAATGGGTCGGTGAGATTACCCAATTGTTCAATCCCGGTATTAGGTGATTGGCCCGCCACCGTAGCCAGTCGAAAACTCGGAGGACGTTGATCCATTGCATTCTGATGCCCATCCAAAGCACAAGACCGTCGCGCCCAAGGGCTGCTTCTTGTACAACCCACCCACGATCAAACCACGGTTGATTTACTAATACCTCCCAAGACTTCCATCTGCGATCGACAATAAGCTGGTCATCTGCTTTTGGCTGTGGGAAACTGTCCCAGTCCCACGAGCATTTCGGGTCTCCGAAAGCTTGGTCCATCATTCCCTCTACATCGCCTATCAACCCATCTACGTCGTTAGCATCCTGTTGGTACTCGGGCCCTAGGCCAAGACATATTAGGGTACGACTCGACGTCTGGTAGATCTGGCCCATAAGAGCTACTTGCTGGCGCTTCTCCTCCTCGTCTACCTGGTTGATGCAAATCAAGTCGGCCCACAAGGCTCGGGGCCTATTCTCCCATCTTGTCTGCCGGAGCGCCTCCGACATGTTCTTAGTGATCCAAAGGGGCCTCCCATCGATAGTGATGCGCTGCACCATGACGTTCGAGCCCCATACGTATGATATCGCCTCGAACGGCTTTGTGTTCGCGGCATCCCCCAGCTTGACGGCTTCCAGATACCCGACTAGGGGGTCGCGGTCTGTGCCGGCTTCTAGCACCAGGACGCGGATGTGCTCGTCGCTCGGAAGCGGTTGGTGCTCGTACCCCGTACGCTGCCGAAAGGGAGGGACCTCCGCACCTTGCATTGTCGGAGAGGTCAACGAGGCTCAAGTCGGTAGAAGACGAATAGTAGTAAGTTACGAGGGCTACACTCGGCGGATGCAGACGGTCCGAGGATATCAGCACAGCGTTGGTAATCGGATCAAGGACCCCAGAGAACTAGGAATTGGAGCGGGCCTGCCTGTTGATGAAAGAAGAGGAGGAAAAGAAATGGGCTCCTTCACAGGTCGAGACCTGTCTTTCCCCCGGATAGATAGCCCGTCTGTCTCAGCTGAGCATTGCCATGGCCTCAACTTACGCCTATGTGCAACACACCTCTGTTGCTGATTGGAGCCGTAGAGGTTTAGCGCAGCCCCTGTGTCCCCCTATTCCCTTTGACCACCTGCATGTCAGATGTATACATCCCATTTGGGTAGCCATTTGCCCATGCTCATGATCGTAACCCTTGGGCCTTTCTACGAAGCAGGGGTGGGGCAGTAAATGACAGCTATTATAAATGTCAGACGGCCAGCAGGCCGGTCTGCGAGTTAATTTGGGTTCGGCTGAGCCAGCAAGTCACAAATGTTACGTGGCAGTAGATTCTTAGGGTCTAGAGAGTACAATAACAATACAGATCATATGCCCGATCAGTAATTATGTATCACAAAAAATAGCTATCACTTTCACGAGCGCCCTCCTACACATACCTAGGTATGTTAAGTAATGTGGAAGCATCCAAGGGGGAGATTAAATGTGTCAAATCAATCAATTAAAGGGTTTTAAAAAAGGGTGTTGATAGGAAGAAGGAAGCTACCTATCGTCAGTAATCTAAACAAAAACCATTTAAATACTGCCGCGGGTCATGTAAACCCCCGGTTGAGTGAATGGTCTAAGCCATTCACTCCTTTCACCCTGTCATAGGTAAGCTGTTAGTATTATACACCTACCCGCATACTACCCCTGCCAAACCACTTTTAAAGTTGAAATTTTAGTCACTAGTTTTTAAGTAACTAATTAACTAAATAAAGTTAGTAATTTTTTAAGTGAAATTAAATTAATCTATATAACTTAAGTTAATTAATTACTTAAATTATTTTTTAACTTATTATATATTAATAATAGTATATTTTACTTTATAATCTTTTTTACAAAAGCTATTATTACTAATTTTTATATTTATATAAAATATCTAAGTACCGGTGTAGCGTAGATTGTATTTGCTAGGCTAGTTTTTAATAGGCTTTATAAATATAGTTTCTAAAATGCTAGCAATTTAGTTGCGGACTTGGCCTCCTTAACTGGAGCACCTGTTGTAGGACAGAACAGTGGCGTGGTTACCGATGAGTATTTTATAGGACGCCATTTATATTGATCACTGTTTGCTCATATATCCACCCATGTATCCAGCCTTGCTGCGATGGTCTCGGGCGAACCTTGAAACCTCTGCAAACTAGATCCCTCGTTACGATATCAGATGAACAGGTAGGTAGTCTCAAAAATTCGATCTGGCAGGTCTCGGGCTGCTTGTTTGGTAAGTTTGAAGTCTTCTGCCAGGGAGTTCAAACTACAGACGAGATTAAATTGGTTCTTGGCCAAGGATACAATCAGTTTAGGTTTAAATCACTTGATGTGTCCGCGTCGGTTGGCCACCTAGGCACTGATGGAAGCTCTTATGTATCTCTTACCATAGGGTAACCATTGCTGGCATGTGTTTCTACGAGATATCCCAAAATTCATATTGTATCGGAGTGTCCGCACCCATTACTCAAACTCGATATCTGTATTACATGTAAGGATAAGGCAGTGAAACGTATTATCTCCGTAATTAATTTGGAAACTTCTTGGCAGACAAGTGGATCCGGTGAGCACCTGACGTACGGGTCTATGTTGCTGACAAAGTTCATGTTCACGCGCTTGTACGGAACACCAATAAGTGGATCATAAAAAAGTCTCGAACACTGTCTCAATGTGTCGCTCGGGATAGCAAGACTTCCAAGTTCTCGTGGCATGGGATATGAATGCTCGCCGGGTGACTACGTTTATATGGTGCAAGTGGTGTATTTAGATTTCAAGGGAACGTTCGCTTACTTGGTACCTTGTTAGTGTAGTTGAGGAGATTACAGGGCCTTTATATAACCAGTCTCGCGGTGTAGCGACTCGCATCTACCTCGCTTGTTGGGACCCACTCGTGCACCAGTACGGAGACGAGCCTTGGAGTCTCTCCATATAATATTCGTGATCATCTATCATATCTGCCATGGAATTGCACACGGCAACTGTGGTTCTCCCTTGTCTCCTCTCCAGCACACACACTCCTTGCCTAAGCCCATCTCGACACACCGGCCGGTCCAACCTTTCTGTCTCTCTCAAGTCACAACATCAGAGCAGCGCTCAGAATTTGCAACCTTGCAGCCTCGATACCCTCCCTCCACTCAATATGAACAGACTCACCACAGCCGCCGCCGTCGCTGCCGGGCTCAGCCTCGTTATGGCTGACGGGGCTACTTTCGGCCCTTCCTTCTCCCTCGGGCCCGTCGCCGACGGCACCTTCATCCGCTCGGCCAAGACAACGCTCGTCCTCCCAGCCGTGCAGAAGGAGCACGTAGACTTCCTTTCCCTTTGGCCGGGAATGGGCACCAGCAACGGGGACCTTATCCAGTCTTACACCGACTCCCTTGCCGATCCAGGGTGTGTTGAGTTTGTGGGGCGATTACCTGCGGCGGTTACCAGTATAGCAGTCGACTAACACGTACCCCTTTGTCATATAGCCAATGCGGCGGTACTATTGGTCAATGGTGCACCGTTGCAAGCACCTATAGTGGTGAGTTTTGCTTTTTAGAAAGTTTATTGAGATCTGTGGGAGTTGCACCTGACGGAGAGTTGGTGGCTAATGATAAAAACAGGCGTGCAAAACGGTGGCGTTATGGCCCCAGCGAGCGAGGGCGATGAACTTATTATAGAGTGTAAGACACCGACCGTGACATGCCTCCGCATGTCTTAGTGTATCATAATCTGTGGCAGAAATACTAATACGAGAGCTTACAGATGTGTACAACGATGCCACGTCTGAATACGATCAGACCGTCACTATTGATGGCGAAGTCGTCTCGAAGTATTCTTCCAGTGAGTGCATCGCAGACATCCCAGTTTCTCAACTTCCATGTCAGCTAATGTTTTCCCAGAATCTGGATACGCTGAGGGGTGGGGCACTGCTTGCGAGTGCCAGGAGAAGGCTTGCAGTGGCTCCGTGAACGCGCACAGTAAGTTTTATGCCGTCCGGCTGCTCCCTAAGGCTCCCCTCCCTCCCCTCTCACCAAGCCCCAGAGTCAAGCTAATACCGATCTGCAGAGTATCTGTCGACCAAGATTGTCTTGGATGTCGCAGACTCGAAGTTCGGCGATACTCTTGCCCTTAACGAGGCAACGTCGTCTGGTCTCATCACCACCGACAACGGCAAGACTTGGACTGTCGACACAATTAGCATCAACGCATACACCTACCCTTAAGGGTGCTTACCTATAGGGGGTGAGTGGCGGTGTTGTTGGAAGTGAGGAGTCTGAGCTGATAGTCTAACTGACTTTTTCATGTATCATACTACGTATGGAATGTTTATTGACAACTGTATGTTATCTTTCATCTTAGTTGTACATGGGCGGCACTTGATACGATAGCTACCTAGGTAGCTCGTAGTTCGGATTGAATCAGTAGCCTTCAGCTCGTCCACAGTATCGGGGTGTTGCTCTCAAGTCAAAGTTGCTGGTATTTTGATCTTCTTGAGTCTACGACCAGAGAGGAATAGCGCCGGGCAGCTACCACCTAACGCCCAGCTCAGAGCACAGCGTCTTGACCATAGAAGAAAAACGTGTACATAGCCGATCCCACAGCTGTCCACCCCATCGGACTGCCGCATCGACAACGCGGTAAAACTTGTAAAGCCCATAGAGAATTACACCCGAAAGGCATACCCATAGCACCAACTTCATCCACTGACTCCCAGTAGGACCACGAAACATGTGACTGTCAAGATCCCGGTTATGCCCTGTCTCCAATTGGTTGTATCGTCTGCATTGGTGACACCAGCAGTGACTGCTATGCGAAGGTTCACAGGAGGCAGGGCCCACTCGAGTTGAGAAAGTACCATATGACGACCCGATTCCACCATTCCGCTGATTTTGGAGTCTGTGTTCGTGAGGCACTTGTGGCGCACGGTACTGAGCGACTGGCGGTGTAGAAGACCAAGGTCCAAACTCGGAACGCAGGCGCCTGGGGGCGTTTCCATAATGTCCGCTGAGAGAAGGCGTTATTGTTGTCGTCCCCATAGGTGGTATCCCCTGGAAGTTTCCGATGTTGGCGTTAGGAGACAGACTGGAGTATATTTGTCCCTGGCCGGTGTCTTCATGGCCACGTAGAAGAGCTGATGGAGGATGCGGAGTCGGCACAGCGAATTGTGCGTATTCGATAAGAACTCGATAAGACTCTTTCGACAGGAAATAATCCTGCGAACTTCGCTGCTCGTAGTTCCGTAGGAACTTGTACTCAATGGTGTGTTGGGTCGCTGTCTTGATGTAGGAGTTCTTCCGAAGTCTCTGGCTGTGATCCTTCAATCTGAGAAGAATGCCGTTGTCTGGATGGCGCTTGTTAGGCTCGATGGGGAGATGAGCAAGTCGCAGTGTAGCATTATCTGGGTGACGCTCAGCTAGATCAGCTCCTCGGAGGGAGGTCAACTAGAAACATCAGATCATTGGAACACGAGCAAATAGAAGCCACGGGGGTGCTCACCAGCAAGACAACCACTTTCCCATCGAGAGGCAGGGGAGACAGAACCACGACCGGGTGGTCATAGCAGCCATCGTCGATTCCTACATCAGTAGACAGCTCCCTTCGGGGAGGTAACCACATGATGCGTCCGGGGATCTTGGCTGCCAAAGAAGGCGAGTGTGAGCCCGAACTGCGAGGCGGTCGGTGGCGACCATGCGTATGCCCTCCTGACATCGTCATAATGGACGTCTGACGGGTAGTCAGATCGTCACATTCAGCGAGCCAGGAAAAGGGCGGCAATGATCTTCAGTCGCCAGTCTTGTGGAAGCGTGCTTGGGAACAGATGATTGTTGTGTTTCGTGGAAAGGTGGTCTGGGGAGGGGAGAAGAAAAAGTCAGCCAGAAATTTGGCCATGTATGCCAGTGTGGGAAGTCTGTTAAGCGGGGTTTGTCACACTTCCAAGGTTGTGATCCCAAAAGAATGCCACAGCCTGCTTCTGCACGCTCTCGCATGCAGCATCTAAACCGGTTCTGGTGCGTTTCTTTGGTGCAGGCTTCTGTGATGCATGTGTAACACCAAGTCTCCAAGCAAAGCGCTCATTTAGAGCCCCAGTCTTCACAGTCTTCGAAACCCTTCCCCTCGCTTTGTCGAATCGCCACGCGCGTTGGCAGGTTTTGGCTTGTGTGGTCAGTTCTCGAAGGCGTTCGCTCAAGCGGCGTTGCTTCTACTAGCTCGCCTAGATACTTCTATCATTTTTCAGTAAGCTATCGTCCTGTCTCTGCTTATTCAGCGGATTTAATCTATCGCTTTGATGCCTTCTACAGTGCTCAGTACAATGATAGCCCCGGTTGTCAAGTTGTGGATAACTAGTACATGTGCTGATATACAGTTTCCAATGTGATATTGCTTCAAACTCAGTTGATATGAAGCCTTGGTGAATTGGTAAGTCTTCCTTTTGGAGTTCTCGTGCAATGCAAATGCCTGTGGAGCTAGTCAGCTAATATTTGGACAAGCGAGGATGGCAGGCAGTAGAAAATGTCAAGATGATGAATGTCAACCTTTCACGGCTGAAGGAAGTCTAGGTGACGGGACTTGCATCTGTTGTTGGATGGAGTGGCCAGCTCCAGAATCACATTTTCCATTTTTGTTATCAGACTGCGTAAAAATACCTAACAACATTGAAAGGAGCTTAAGCCAGTCTTGGCTGTGAAAGTAGAAGTAGAAGAAGAAGAAATAGCATCGCCCTGCGTGTGCTTCCGCGGCGGCACCATAGACGCATGTATGGCAAGGATGCCCTACTGTCTACATAATTGCCCAGATATACGTTTTTTTGCCGTGCTCACAAACCTATGTACAAGTGTTGTGCCCCGCGGGCCCGTTACAATTTCGAATTCACAAAAGCCGCAGCCGCTGGGGTATCTGCAGCATACGTCAAGTGCGCAGGCGTAATGACGGCACCAAATTGACAAATGTCATCGCCAGTATGACAGATGATATCCACCCTGCTCGGGTCGATGTTGGTAACCGGGGTTGTGCTGTCTGCATGTGCGTCAGCAGAGTCGTGGCCTTCTTGCCGTTGGAGCTGCAAAGTAGGTGGAAACGAGGGAAGAGGCATACCTGGGTCACCGAACGTCACGACAGCGGTGACATTCTGCATCGTCGCAGCTGGCAAGTCCTGCGCAGCCAGGTGTGTGACCTGGGCACCCTGGGAGTATCCGCTCATAACGACCGCCGTGCCTGGGCACTGCGAGAACGCCTGAGTGACGAGGGAAGCCCTTGGTGAAGCGTCGTATCAGTGACTTTTTGCCATAAGACTTATTCAGAACCGGTTCCGAAAACTCACATGTTCGCTGCTCCCGACTTGCTTCCACCCGCCAGGTAATCCGTAGCAGTAGCAGGGTAGTTGTTCACGCCCTGGAAGATCACGCTGTTGCTGCCCACGGCGCTGGTCAGCGCAGAGTAGAACGGCGGGCCCACCAACGTGCCCACGTTGCCACCCTCGGTCGTGCCCCTGGCGAAGATGAGCGTGACGTCGCCACACTTGCCGTCCGTGAGATCGTTGGCCGTCGTCGATTGGCGAGTGACGAGGATTTCGGAAGCTGGCAAGGCTGCCGCGGTTTGGGCCAGGCAGAAAAGGATGGTGGAGTACTTCATGGTGGCCGTGGAGATGGAATGAACGAGGCAATGAATGGATGAACAAACGATCTCAACACCGCGTTCTTGTTGGTGACTTAAGTGATCTGCAACTTTGGTAAAGGCGACGGTTAGACTAGGCTTGGACTGCCAAGGACAATGACTCTGAAGATATAAGCATCGTGAACATGTCAAGCGAAAGGAGGAGCATGTCTAGCTATTTATTCTTCAAAGGCCTTCTGGAATACTGGCTTGGACCCATAGCAAGGCCACCATGGCGAGGCTGCGATGTCCCTCCTCTCCCAGGCAATCAGCCACTAGCTTCCAACATGAAGATACGGGGCCGAGGATCGAGGTAGGCCCTTTACTAAAAAGTACCCCACGCCATGCACAGAACGTTCCAGCCGGGGATTTCGTACGAATCGCGGGTCCGAGATCAATCCAAGCAGCACACGGTGAGGGGGGAGAGAAAGAGGAGCCGAGGTCGCGCGGAGATGTCGAGAAAGACTCACATGTCTACCCGGGGCTAATAGGGGAAGCAAGAAGCGTAAAGAAGGGCCATGGCTGAGGAGCCAACCGTTACGAAACTTATTGTCCGTCTGACCAGTGACAACCCACCATAGACAAAAGAGATATCGCTATGTATGGCACCAAGATACATAGAGCGCCATAGTATTTGTACGCCAGCTCCTATGTGTAGCTGGTACTTTGCCATTATTATTAATTTAATTTTTTCAATTTTTTTTTTAAACAACGAATGAGACTCTTGTCCACCGCACTGAAGGTGGGCTTACCTGAAGAAGTATGGGGGAGGTCGAGGCGGCTCGGGTGCTAATGGTTAGGGCGACAGTGAAAAGTTCCTGCGGACCGCTGAATGTTCAAAATGAGCCGCGACAGTCCTGACAGTCCCGATGTGGTGTGGGCCGCGACTGGCTGGCAGGGAATGCGTGGTCCGTCAACATGATGTACACGATCGTGTCAAGAGGCTAGGCGGTCAAACGGCAGTCATCCGGAGACGGACTAGATGACAGGTCATTTGCGGGGCCGGGATATGAGATCAATGCCCTTGTACAGGCCCATTACTCCACAGCTTCACTGCAATGTGCCCTAGTCCACATGGTAGGTTTCAAGGGCCCCCTTTTCCCCAGAAACTTGGCACGTTATCCATACCTTTTTACCCCCGTGGGAGAGGGAAGGTCTTCCTGCAACCTTGCACAGCATGGTCTTCGTCTGGCTATGAGCCGGGAATATCGATTATCCTATTCATCGTGGTGTCGAGCGCGCTATGGATCCCCCTCCCATAAAATACCACGCACCTTTCAGCTACCCGATTGGTCTGCGTGAGACTTAGAAACATACATGCTAAACTCAATTGCAACAGCCGAAGCCAGTCGCTGACTTGCTTATGCAACTCTGCCGCCGCCAAGTACCCACGCCAGAGACAAGACCGGCCATCTCTTGGATGAGGTAACACTGATATACTACCATGGTCTTACTATTCCACGGTACCTGCTTTCCCAGGGTTTAGACCATGTGAGAGTGACTCCTCATGTAGAACAATCTGGACTCTAATCTGTGCCGCGGGCCTCGGCATTGAAACCATTGATGGGCTAGGTAGATGTTGCCAGCCTAGACAAGCAGGAGGCATTTGTCGGCCGTGGCCATGAGCCGCTGCGATGGGGCATCCTTAAAGAATGACTGAGAGAAGATGAAAAGGAGAGGGTTGAAAGAAAAGGCTGGAGCAAAGAGGGCGACAGGAATCCAAGGGGTGGATGTTGTAATACCATGTTCCCAACGTTGACCTCGGACTAGAGCCTGGCCAGAGACGACAACTGTGAGCAAGTCAACAGTCAAGGTCACATAGACACCAGTTGATATTGCGATGCCTCCTTCCGTCCCTTCGTCCAGCCTCTTAACACGGCAGGACTCACTCTTAAGCCCTCAAGTGTATTTCCTTGTTCCTCGCTCCTGCCGGGTCTCTGACGCTCGCGATAAAGTCAAGATGTCGCACCAGCAGTCCAATCTTGGAAGGCCGTCCCTCCAAAGCCAGGCACTGCCAGCAAAAACCCATCATGAGAGACTCATAGGGCGGGGGGCATCATCAAGTTCACTGTGGTGATCAAAAATCAGCAGTACGGCTCACCACCCCAGCTGTTTCCATTCGGCCTTAGGACTGACCATCATCAGCAGCACGGAGCAAACCACCACCAAGTCCGCCTCGCGAGCCCGTCGCGAACACCAAATTCCCCAAAGCTCCGAAGAGTAACCCGAAGGATCACTCCCCTCCGTCGACCGTCCACGCCTCCCTCGGAGCCCATACAATACGACACGCGTCATTTCTCCTTCAACCCCAGGCCCCTTCACTCTGCGTCTTGTTTGGGAAGAGACCAGCAGGAAGCAGGTATAAAAATGGGCATCACCGGTGTAATCAGCATAGCCCTCGGCGCCACTGCTATAATTGCAATTATAGCAATAATGCTGTGCCGCATCCGCGCGTGGAGCTTCGCCCACGGACTACACCGGCGGCACATAGTCTGAAGCAGTAGACAAACGAACGCCACGGTCTAACTCTGTTGCATCTGCCTACTTTCCCCCCTCTCGCAAAGCCATTCTAACAGGATGAGAGAACCTCATCAATGTCGGACAGACCGACTACAGCCCTGTTCTTGGAACCGGGAACTATTCGTGGTCTCCTGGGATGTGACGGGGAGGGGTGGGTAGACGAAGGTGTCTCGGACAGCTTGAATATTGAACCAACTCGGAGCCAATGGTGCTGGACGCATATACACTCGGAGCTGGAGTAGCAGCAGCGATATGCGCAAGGAGAATAAGAGAGGGGTTTGGAGACGTTGACGTCAACAGCGTTGGAGAGTGTCGAAAGGCCGAGCCTGCCAGCATGTACGAGCCCTCTCGAGCCCTCTGATGAGCAAGGCAGCTGGGTAGCAGCTCAAGCACAATGCAGCTCAAGACATGTTTTACTTCACAACGCTGATGCGTGCGTGTCACTCCACTTGTCAGCACTCGAAATCATCCGTCCACACCATCACAAAACAAGAAGTGAAAATTGGCAAGGCCAGAATGGCCTCAGAACACGAGCAATAAGGATCAGTCATGCTGTAGTGAGCCGGTCCTGAACCATGAAAGGGTCCAAATATGCCTCAACCCCCGGCGGGGGCCTGAGAGCCCAACGTCAAACGCATGCAGTACCACCGACGTAGAACGAGTCCTCCTGATACTGAAATTTTGTACAATGACCAGGGGTCTCGTCTTTCAAGCGAAAATGATGGAAATCATGTCTGCCAAGAAACCCCTTGAGCATGGTCGATAGGACCGAACGTCCCAAAGGAACTTCCCAGTTCCGCTGCGTCGACGGGTCCAATCACTCAGAGTCCGAATCAATGGCCACACTCGCCGACCTCGCACCACCAGTGGGTGTTTTACCATTGCCCTTGATGGCCGCCTTGGCCCTAGCCGTCACGAGGGCCTTCTTAGCCTCTTCACCTTTGAGATGCTTCGGAATGTTGATGGGTACGTCATCCCGCAGCTTGGGACGGCGACGACGACCTCGTCCTCCCCGCTCGCCTTTTCCATCCTCGTCCTCGTCCTCGTCTTCATCGCTGCCATCAAGCCTCAAGATTTCGCTCGAGACCTTGTGAGTCAGCCGGCTGCTGGCGCGGCTGCCGGCGCTGCTGGACCGTCTCTGCCTCTCGCGTATGGCACGCGGGTCGTCCGATGGCTTCTTCCAGATGCGTTTGCCACGCGGTCCACCGAGGACAAGGTACTCTTCCACCTGGTCGTCCACTTGATGGTCGCCGAGATGTCGGAAACATTGGTGCACGGAGTAGTAATTGAGGAGATGTCGCGTGTTGGTGTCAAGGTCTTCGTCCGCGTAGTTCGGACACGTATTGCGGAGCCGCATCCAAATGAGCTTGAGACTCGGGCGGTGCCACTTGGTTCGGAAGCGCTCGTTGACAAGACACGACCAACGGATATGTGCATCATCACGCGCCCCACTCTCGTGAATGGCTACGACGAGAGTATGCTTCTCTTCGTCACTCATGCCACGATAATCCTCGCGTGCGTTTGCCAGCGCCTCGCTGATGCCGTGCGCGGGAATAGCGGCACCCGCACCAGTGCTGCGGGGCTGCGTGGGCAAGGTGATGCTTTCGTCTCCGACTTCGCCCTTCTCGCGCATGTCGAACCACTTCCATTTGCACTGTTGCCGAGATCGTCTCAGTTCCATGGCTTCACTAATTTGCTGCCAGTCGATGAGGGCCTCGTCGTCAATGCCACCCGCGCGAGGGCGTGGTCGGAAATCATCATTGTTCTCTCGTGCAATGCGAATCTTGGTGAGGGCTTCCCCAATAACGTCTTTGAGCCGAGCCTCCTCATCTTTGTTCCATCGAGATTTGACTTGAGTCTCATGTACAAGGTAGTGGTTTCGCCAATAGTCTCGAACGTCCTTCTGGTCACGGTTGATCATGGCGGCGATTTCAACCCACTTTTTGGGGTGCGTCTCGAACAACTTGTGGACTTCCTCTTTCTGCTCCTCGGTCCAGGTGCCGCGAGCGTCAAAATTGTGGTACATTCGTCGGGCTCGCTCGAAAATCTGCTTCCTCGTCCGTCCCGCTATGGCAAGGTCTGCTCTGTTCCAGAACTCATGGTTGATCGGATCGAGTTTGTTGGGAACTGAATGTATCAGCTGATTGACTTCGTGCTGTGTCATACCGTAGTCATCGAGAAAGTCGTTCACGACCCTGCCGAGCGAAGACATCTCCTCAGCAGACCAGGGGCCTTTGGCTTGGTCACCCGCATTTAGCTTTCGCTTCCGCTTCGTCTTATTACTGTCCTCGACATCGCTGGAATTGAGTCTGCTGGTCTTCGTCCTTTTCCGAGATTTGGAAGGCCCGCCGGCCAGTAGACTCTCCAACTCATCCTCAGAAGCGTCCGTAGTACGCCGTCTCCTTTTGGGCTTGCGGGCCTTTGATACCGGACTGGGTTCCCGTGAAGGACCTTGTGAAGGACCCACCTCGCTTTCTTCAGGCTCGTTGCTGCCGCCTCTCATTGCGTCCTTGGCTTTAGACTTTTGCGAGAATGTGGAAAGCCTAGACTGGCCTTCCGTCGCATCTTCGTCGCCTTCAATCTGTGATAAGGACAGTGCCACGGAACCCTTACCCTGGAGCTTCCTCTTTCTTTTGCCCTTGGACTGCCGCTGCGGCTGGCTTGCTGATTCTCCTGGCTCAACACTTTCATCTCGAGGGGATACGGTGTCGTTAGGGGCAGTCGTAGCCGTTGCTTCAAGCGCGGTCGCTTTTCCAAGCTCCGCGACTGAAAGCAATCCGTTCCGTGGTGCACGTTTTGTAGGTTTCTTTTTGGAAGCACTCGCTGCGGCAGAGGCACTATCTTCTGCAACTTTCGCCGAAGCCAGCTTCTCGATGTCCACTGCCAATGATGCTTTGGCTTTTTGTCTGGTAGTCTTCTTGGAGTGGCTGGCAGACGCAGCATGCAGGACCTCTTGAGCAGTTGGCGTAGGGTAAATGAGAGACTCTTCGCTTGGCGGACTTGGAATGCTGGGTACAGCAGTGGGCTGCAAATCATCCTCGACAACTGGCATGTCGTCGATGGGAAGCTCATCATCTGAGGCAGCGTTCTGCAAAGGATCCTCGCCTGCGGCTAGCTGTGATCCCTGCACAGAACTTTGTAATCCGTCGGCCATCAGATGTACGTCTCCACTGGACAGGCCGTCGTTGCTTTGGAGTCTTCTGATCTGCTTCTTCGATGCAGTTTCCTGATCCATCACAGCCTCATCAACCTCGTGAACCTCATCAGAAGCCTCTGCCACTACCTGATCCTTCTTTCGGCCAGCTTTTGCCACTTTAGACCGCTTCTTATGTGAACTAGCATCTTCGTTTGCCGCAAACTGTTCAGTTTCCGTAGCCTTGCTATTCCCACGCGCGACGTTCCTGCTAGATCGGCTGGATCTACTAGATCTTGAGCGTGATCTGGACCTGGAATGTGAAGCGCTTCGAGAACGCGACATGGCGTCGGAATCGATCCAAGCAGGGATACTGGCGTTGGAACCGGTCGAGGAAGGACCGCTTGCTAGCGATTCTGGAGCAGCATCGGAGTGAGACGATTCTTTCGCGAAGAGTTGGGGCAGCAGTCGCGCGGTAGTAGTAAGCCCGAGCTGCAAGATATTGTCAGTAGATGGTCCTTAAGTCTGTTCGGATGACTTACATCCTGATCAGCCTGCGCAGCAGACCGCGAAGTGGACGCTACAGATCGGGACCTCGACCTCGACAGCCTGCCAAACCTCGCAACGCTCGGGGAGTCAGAATCTTGTTCGGTCTTGGTCTGGCTTGGCTCAAGAGCATGCAGAACCGCATCTGCCTCCCTCTCGTTTTCACTCTTAGTGTCGATGGGTGGTGTGTCGTTCGCATTCTGACCTCGCTTGTGGAGCCATGCAAGACCTGTAGTCGGGTCGTTCTCGCGCGCTGCATCGGTGGTCGGGTCTCTAACGGCATCTGCAAAGTCTTCCGATGCCAAGGCAGTACATTGAAACACTGGTACGTCATCGCTGTCCCCGACAGCCTCAGTCTTGATATGTCGAAGATTGAACGGCCGAGGCGCAAAATTCTGTGTCCCACTCAGCTGAGAGGCAATGATGGCGTCCTCGTTGTCGTCGTCTTCCGGCAATGGCTCGTACTTCAATATGCCATTGACATCGGATGCTGGGGACTCTTCGCCGACGGCAAAGGAGAGGAGAGCTCGTGGCTCGTCGGGCTCCGGAGCTTCGTTCTGCGTCTCCTCGACCACCGTCTCCCCATCCAGTTCAGGGTCGACTTGTCTCCTCCGAACCTTCTTCTTCTTCTTGCCCCTTGTTTCCGCCTGCTCGCCAATCGCCTGTGGAGCAGCATCGCTGTCCAAGCTCTTGCGTCGCCTCTTCTTCTTTTTCTTCTCCTTCTTCGTGCCAGGCGATGTAGGATCTGGCCGTTTCGTCTCGTTGTCGGAGGGAAGCGGCGACATCGCAGGCCCAATGACTTGGCCCTGCTCGCTATTGTCGTCGGAAGGGAGGGGAGACATGGGAGGGCCAAAGACCCTGCCCCCCATCTGGGGCGCATGACTCTCGACTGCGATCTGGCTAGACTCGTTGCCCATCTTTTTCTTCTTCAATAGTCTGGGAATAGTGTTGGGCATAGCGTTAACCCATTGCGCGAAACGAACAAGCCGCACCGGTTGGGTGAAGTCGTTGGCAGGGAGCAGATGGGGGCGAAGGGCCCAGGGTGGTGCCAGGCGGTCTTGAGAAAGGAGGTCGACAGGGTGGAAATTGGAGGTTGGAGGTTGAAGCTTATGTGACGCGGTGGACGCGACTTTCTTTCTTTTTCATAATGGAGAAAAACGCTTTCAAGGAAGGTTCCCCGGCCCGGCCCCGCATCCCCCTGCCACCCTGCCGCCTGAAGCCCCAATTGACCCGCTAAAAGGATGTGCAGGGGCAAAAGGCGTGCAAGGTAATCTGCACCTTCGAACCACACACTCAATAGAACTAATGAGAAATAACTGAAGAAACAAAGTCACTCCGTCTGTATAGGGAGACGGTCCTGTCTGCTTTAAACCAAAGGATCGCCAGCATGTTCCACTGCAGTCGTTCAGCAAGCGAGGGCGGGTCTGTCAGATCAGGTTCGGAAGCAGCCGAGGGACAGTGGCCCAAGCGCCCAGGCCCCTGTCAGCAAATTCAACGACATGCCATCTTGACGTCTGCTTGTCTTCATCTTGCTCTCGAAGCTCCTCGCTCGCAGCTTGTCCCAGTGGCTAACTGGTCACTGCCGAGTCCCATCACACTTCCACATATCCATACCCGTGACGCTGTATCCTTTGAGCCAGCTTACCGATCCGGGACGGATGTCAGGAAAGGGCCTCGCTCTCAGCTTTCGCACCCCACTACCTCCACCATCAGCTCATGAGACACTACCCAGACTCAAAGGCGACATTACGCGCAACTGAAGTGCTGGAAATGTCCTCCCTTCCGTTCTGATTATGCGAGCGGAACGTATCGCTGCCGATCGGCCAACATCTCGCGGCAGAAAGGACGAAGTGGCAGAGCCGTTCTGAAAAGCCGATGTTGTTTCGCGCTAAGCTCACAAGTCTAGGCGGCACACCGCACGATCGCTGGTTAAAAATGACCGCATTGATTGTGTGGGTCGTTCAGAGATGGAAACTTGGCTCATGATATAGATGCGCTTGACGTTACAACCCACCGCGGATCACAGCGAGCAGTTCTATCTCTCGGACGAAGCAACTCCTGACTCTTCTTCATCGTGTGCTTCACACGATGTCACTTGATGTTCACAACTACTCGGTCTTTTTGCAGTAAATCGACTTGACCTTGATGCGAATTTGCTTCCTCACAGGCACAACTGTGGCCGGGGCCATTCAGTGCACGATACTTCAGCTGGGGGCGATCAGGGGTCGTCCGTAGACCCTGTCTCGCAACTCAGATGGCAGCAGATCCAGAAATGCAAACGGACGCTGCTGAAAAAAAAAAACTAGCTAGACCTCGCCTTTTGTCCCTGATTCGGCATGAGCAAGTTACTGAAAGCATCTTAAACGAGTCAATACTGGCGTCATTTTTGTTACGATGTAGTTGTCGCCGGGTCGGAGGCGGAAAGACGGCAGAGAAAGCGTTTCCGCGGCGCTCGACTGCCAATCCCTCGACGACGCCAGCCGCGACGCCTTTCTGATCATTCTACGTATCCCCCTCGACCCAGTCGTGCTCGTTCATCTTGGGGACAATCGGTTTCTCGAGAGGAGGGGGGGCTGCCTTCCACCCAGACGGTTCGAGGGCCGTCCCAGACAGCTGCCGAGAGGTCCGATGGACTGATTCAGGATATCATGTCGCGAACTAAGCAATGCCATGCCCAGCGGAATCGGGACGCAAGAGCCCCAGGAGTAGATCATCTCATCGTAGGTGGCTTCTTTCGCAGGAGTACCTGGAGGACAGGCTCGGTGTGGGCGCCAGAGAGTTGCTGTACCAAAAGCTTTGGGCCGGCAAATTACCCTTGGTTTGGAACGATCGGGCGGAGGGATTCGAGGAGACACATTTTGCAAGCAACGCCGTCGGTCGGTGGAGGCGCGGTTGGATAGTCGCTTCTCATCGGTGAGGGAGATTTCAGTTTGTAAGTTGCGGGCGCAGACGTGGGTAATGAGAGCAATGGCGTGCAGGATGTGCTACGGGCAGGAATACAGGGGCCGTACTGGAGAGTCTGACGAAATGAGAAAGAAATTGAGGTTCGGTGGATGCGACTTATAATCAGAACAGCTAAAGATTGAAGTAAACTAAAGAAGTCGTGTGGAACTCTGAACTTAGATCAACCGTTCGAGGCCTGGGGGATTTGCCTCTGGGAAGACAGCAATAGAAGGAGGAGAAGCATTTTATCTGTCACCTTATCTTTATCGCCGCCACGTCTGCGCAAAGACTTACAGCTTGGCCTTTTGCTTTCAAGGAAGCCTGAAAACCCCAATCGTGGCTACAGCCTGGTTTATAGCTTGTCATCTTGTTAGTTTGACTCAGAAATTGGAAGGCCTCATCAGCCAATGAGCAGCATCATTTTCTCTTCCAGAAAAGCATACCTCGAAATTAGGTGCCTCTGGTATTGAATTTTGCAAGATTTCCATTCACTGTGGACTTTGCCTGCCACGAAGCCGAAGCTCGTCAAGCTAGAGAGAGCTCTGCGTGTTCTCAAGATTTAGTAAGGAAGAGGACTCCTCAGCCTTTCACCGACAGTTTTTCTGATCCTATGCCCGAAACACCTCTCGCGCCACAGTGCCAACATGAATCATAGACCTGCTTCGGCCTAAGCGTATTGGGGCCAGTGACACCGGGAACAAATCTCATATTCGTCACTTGTGTCCTCCTCAACTCTGTCCAATCCGCGATGCTTCACATACACCCGGTTGTTAACACCCCCACGCCAGCATCCCAGTTCGGAGGGTTCCATGAAGTCCTTGCGCTCGTACGTAAAAAAGTCGGCGCTCTGACTTGCGAGAGGACATGCCCTAGCTGCGTGATATAGTATCTCGGCGTGAGGCTCAAAGTAATAGACCTCATGAATGAAGCCAGCATCCCTGCGGTCTGCACAAAGAAAATTACGTTAACAGCTTCCATGATCTATATCATGGATAGACAGGAGGTTTAGAATCTTACAATATGGCTCCATCTGCTCGAAGATCTTCTCGCTGAATGCGCTCAGGTTGGTGCAGTTGAACTTTCGGCGGTTGTTCGACTTCCATAGTTCGATTCTCCAGTCGTCCAAATCGCATGGTGTGGCCCAGTCAGGATTGCCTCGATCCCCAAGGCAAAAGCCAACGTCCCCTATTGGTGCATCATCAAATGCCCACTCGAAATTCTCGTACTTGATCCAGATCTTCTTGATCAGCTTGCCCCAGCCTGACTCCGTCAATCGTTTCATAAAGGTCTTGAAACGTGCCAAGGCATGTTCCTCTTCTGTCTCATCGGAACGTCGCTTCACGGTCACGAGGAAGTCGTTGTTGCCGTAGAAGATGGAAAAACACTCCTGGCGCAACTGGGTGTTAACTTGAAGTAGAGCAGGATCGGCGAAAGGGAGGACAGGGTCACGATTGGGGACAATGAGGGAGTCTTCATAGATCTTGTTGCGGAGTTCCGGGGGAAGGTCGAGAAAGCGGAAGGGAGCTGGCTGTTCAGCTGACCTTGTCAGCCTATTTCTCACAACGTGCAGCTGGCCAATGACGAGGAAAAGACACTTACGTCTCGGCGTACGAAGCCTTGATCGCTGCTTTGTTCTTGAATGGGGGTGACCGTGGGCCTAGGGAAGATTATGATTTCAGGTTCTTCCTGTGTGGTTGATTCTTCCGTTGGAATGTGCGGATCATAAAACTGCCACATGTTCGTCTCCTCGTCGGAGGCCCTCGTGAGGATAATCTCGCAGGTGGCATTATCCTTTTTGGCAAGATCGATAAGGAAATGGTTGAGTTTGGTGTAGAACCACTCGGTGAAAGAGTCGGTGTCTTGTGTAGAAAGCTCGAGTCCGCTCAGGTGCGCCTGCAAGGGACGAGAGATGACAACAGGCTCGTCGCGGACCATGAGCATCTGGACCATAGACTCAGCGAAAGTAGATTTGTCTTCCAAGCATTCTGCCCAGCCCAGTTCCTCCACCTTGGCGAGGACAGCCTGGCGCATGAGGTGGTCGAAGGGCGAGCCGACGTCCAACTTGAGGTTCATTGGCAGCATCTTGTTGTCGGCGGAAAGGAATTCGGTGATTGAAAGGAGATTTTGTGCGCAAGACTGTAGGCTTCAGAGGCTTTCTCTCTTGCGGTCGTAGATTTCGGGTACCCTGCTGACTGACAAGGACAAAGCTTTCGGTAAGGGGAGGCTGCGCAGAAGTAAAAGGTTGGACTGGGGGCAAGTTAGTGGGAATTTTGGTTGAAGGAAATTTCAGAAATCTGGAGCCTACCCACGTGGTTTTTGTGTGCGTGTGGAAGGGCCCCGTCCAGAGATTTCCTGTCTAGTTCCTTGTGTTTCAGGGCAAAGCAGGTGAAAAGGAGGGCTGTAGAAAAACGATGGCCACCGAGTCCAGAACAGGTGCTGCGGGAAGGTGCGATGGACAGCCCCCGCCCGTGGCAGTAACAAAACAGATCCTCGAGAAATGGTGGACGAGGGAGAATTTGAAGATTTCAGCATGCTCAAAACCCAAGACAAACACAACGTTACTTTGGCCACGCATCAAAGTGAACAAAGTGAGGTTTGGTGAGGCCGGCCATATCGCCCTTGCCCAAAGCTCAGGTGCAAAGACAATGCAGCAATAACACTATGCCGCCAAAAACTTGCAAGCCGTGACCAACGGTCCATGTCAGCATCTTCGAGTCTGAGAACATTCAACACGATAATGTCATTTCGAAGTCGTATATGGAGTGCTAATCTGATTATTGTGTGTGTCTGAGGTTCTGACATATGTGAACAAGGCAGCTGCAACCCGAATACTTCCATCTTGTGAGCCAAGCTATATTCATGCAGACAGTATTGACACATCGTCCCTATGGCTGTCAAACCGTCTTCCTCTCCCAGATGCACCGCTTCAAAGTAGGAAGCTACCCACGAAATAGCATGTCCTCAAGCCCAAAGTTTGGTGCTTGAGCCTTCGCAGCCAAGGGGAGCTTGGGTGCCATCTCAAACTCAGGTGAAGTTATTTGCGATTGAGGTCAAGAGTTCCTCCACGACCTACCCTTAAAACCAGAGAAGTGTGTGTTGATCAGAGTCCACGTGGTTCCAATGACATTCAGAGCACACAAAATCTTCATCGTCCACGTCATGCATATTGAACCTGTCATTGGTCCAACAACCCAAGTTGAATGCATCAAAGAAAAGTGCAAGGTCCTCGTAGAAGAGGTCCACATTTTGGGCGGCGAGGGGAAGGTGAGTGCAGGGAAACCGCGATGGGCCATGGGCCACGCTATTTAGGCCTACTCATCAGTACGATGAGTACAACACCAACGTAGACTAGACACCATCATAAAATCAATGCCCAATACACTCGTTTACCGTGAACTATCGTGGATCACGGTGACCACTTCGCCCTTCGATTGTACTCAAAGGATGGAAGCCGCACGCTGCAGCATTTCGGCCAGGCGATCAAAAGCGATTCGTTCGTACAGAAATCCGCGTTCCTTCGAGACTGTGAGTTATGTCAGGTTCATCAGCTGATGGTTACCGTTACAAGCCCGTTCCCTTTCCGGCGTAGGGGACCTTACAATGATGTTTTGTCTGGTTGTACAGCTGAATCTTGACAGCACTGAGGCTGTTCCAGTTCACCGGCTTGCAGTGATCGTCGGGCCGTTCAACATCAAGCCATGGAATCCATGGACCGAGGTCGCCGGTGTCACTGTTGGTCAAGTGTTTCTGACCTAGACGAAGAAGTAGCATTTGCTTCCCAAGTTCTTGGCTTGCATGGACCAGAGGAATCTCGTATTTGAGCCACAAGGTCTTGACGTAGCGGGCGCCACCCGAGGTACTGAGCATTTCCAGGCCGGTATTGAACCTCGGCCAGTCTGCGCCATACTTGCTACGTCTGTTCGGGCGTTTCTCTAAAGACACTATGAAGTCGTTGCTGTTGTAGTAGATCGGCAGGCACTCGTCCCGAATTTGCCGATTCGTGCGCAGTAGAGCTGGAGGGGCCAAATCACAGTCGGTAAGCTGAACCGGGACGATCAGGTCATGCTCGTAAATCTTGGTGCGAAGTTCCAAGGGCAAGTTGAAGAGGCGGTCGAAGGTCTGCTGCTTTGTGGACACAGACGTCAGTTGGTCGAACATGCCGAGAAAGCAGGGGTTGCAATCAAGAGAGGACATACTGTCTCGAAATCTATGGCATCTGAAGTGGATCCTGATATCGTGGCACAAAGTGCTCTCAGCTTCCCGTCACGCCTTGCGAAGTTGGCCCGGTATCTTCGCTTCGAAGGACCCATCTCAGACTCATCAGACACCTTCTCGCGGAGTGGAATCCTAAACCCGCCATTTCTCCCACGATGGTAGCTTATTGGCAAAAAAGTATCGGAATGCCGTTCGTACGCAACACAGTTCGCAGATGCTTGGAGGCCAAGGATGACGACTTGATCAAAAAGCCAATCGCCGAAGTTGAATACGTCAGCGTCAGGAATTTTGAATCTGGGAGTTTGCAGTTCATCCTGGAGGTCGAGACGGATCTGATCCAGTGTCTTTCCACATATCATCGCTGCAACGATATTCTTGCAGCGAGCCTCCCGACCTGCAACGGTGAACATTCTGCCGAATCCGCGCAGGTGGTCCGAGATGTCAGATTTGAGTTGCATCTCCAAGGACGAGCCGAAGTCGAAGTCAGGAATATCTAGCTCCGGGCCGCGTCCAAGACCTCGCGACGAGATGTTCTCGAGATTCTGGAAAAGCCAACACGCAAAGTCGCGGAATTGGTGTTCACCTTCGCCATTCGAGCCGACGAAGAGTTCGACCAGCTCATCTTGGGTCCGTCCGGCCTCGAGATGATCCACGATGTAGCGTGCGAAACTATGAGGATAAGAGACGTAACCCTCTCTGACCCAGTCATATTCTTTGACTTTTCGCAGAATGGCCGTTTGTAGGGAGTTGGCAACGCTCGGGTAGTTGTCTTTATCCAGATAGAAAGACACGGATCTGCGTTGATGCTGTGCGGAAAGAAATCGGACCGTATGCAGTAGCCAAGTCACAAAGTCTTGCGCACCGATAGTTCCGCGTTCCGCGTATCCGACGATGGTTTCCATAAGGTCCTCTCGATTAGTACCATGAACCAGCTCATTGAGAATGGCATCCCCCAGGTGCGGGACAACCTCGTGGCACCTTCGAGTGGCGAAGTCACATTCACTCAGCATGGGATCAATGAGACGCTCGAGGGCTCCATATAGACCAGAGTCCGAGTCAATCTTGACAGTGTCGGACTTGGCCATTGCTTCATGGTGCGAGTCGTTGGCGGTGTCGCTATCATCGGGGCTCGTCATTGTGGGCGGACACTGTGGCGCGTCTGGACGGTCCTGGAAGATGAAGAGAAGATGGGGCCCGAACTGATGAATGGGTGACAAGAGACCACAGAAGAATTTAAACTGGCTCGAAATCTCGGTTTTGATGGCGTGGTCTGTCTCGCTTGTGCAGCGCCCGTCACCTCAGAAAGTGTGGCTGCTTGGACATCGAGGTCAGTAGCTGAACCTGGAGGAGAAGAAGATAGTTGTCCAGGCAAAAGTGGCAGGTCGGCCGTCGTAGGGTAGCCAACATGAATTCCCGTTCCTTCCCAAACTCGACGGCTAACAGATGGAAGGTGCGTGCCAACGGTCTGGAGCACCAACTCTGAACTTGCGCAGTCCACAAGGGTTGGCGACCTTGCAGTTCCCAGGTACAAGTACCCAGGTACATTACCTCTTGACAGGCCTTACCTTCTGTCTTTCAGGGACACACTGCATCCTCGTCCTGTTGCACAGTCTCTCCTACTCGCGCCCCTCGCACAGCCCGTCCACCACCACTAGCAGGGAGAGATTCAAGATCGAATTGATCCCGATCCATTCGAGCCCGCTGGAATCGCATACATTGTGTAGCCTTCGGGAATGAATACCCTGCCGCCTGGTAGACTCGACGGTTGACCGCAAGGCCATCTCATCTCGGCACGTGCTGGGCATCGACAATGATTAGGCTACGATTCAAGGCCGCCTTCCCTCTATCTGAGAGCCCTGCCCAGCAATGTATCTTCCGAACTCTCCGCCGAGTCAAGTCCCAAATTCAACACCGAATCTTCGACATCACCGCGAGCCCGCTTGACGATGACGACGATGACACCGACTCGCACCTGCCCTCCAGCCGTGGCCCGCTCCTCCAGTCGATCCACCGCCTGACGCTGTGATGGAATATTCGAGCTCCCTGCGCATGTTGTCCACGTCAAGGGCACCTAGGCACGCTTCTCGATGCTTACCTCATCATACGGCTCGAGATGAAACCTTCTAGAAGAGACCGTCGCTACGTGCCCTGTAGTCAAAGGTGGTGGTGTGGAAACCATGCACCTATGACCCTAACCCTGCCAAAACCAGCATTATAAACAGCGCTGCAGAAGCTTATGAACAGAGCGCACCTTTTAACTTTATATATATATACTTTATAGAATAATATTAATTCACGTTTTAAACGGTCTGTTAAAACCTTGCTTTTCTTTTCTAATAAGCCTTATAGTTTGTTTTCAAAGTTATAAGCCTAGCAAGTAACCTAGGAATCTTTTTCTAACTATGTATAAGGCTAAAACAAACCTTTTCCTACTTTATTTTTTGATTTTTAAAGGCAAAAACGCCTTATTTTACTTATTTATAACTATACTTAAAATAGCTAATAATAAGCTTAATATCTTTGTTAAATATATAAACTAATATACCTTCCTAAAATAGTTTTAGCATTTAAAAGCATACTATTAAATAGCTTAAGTCTAGCATTTAATAAATTTAAAAGCGCTAAACGCAGCGCTTTATAACTAAAATAAAGAGGACTATTATAATAATTAAGCTAACAATTATAAACTTAAGCGCAAAGCAAAAAACGCAGAAAAAAAAAAACATTAAAAGTGCTTTTCTAAGCAAAAATGCAATATATAAGAAATATAAGATCTAAGCGACTATAAACCTTTTTTTTAGCAATTAATTAAATATAGTATATATATACTATCTGCAGAAACGCAAGATTAAAAAAGCAAACCTTAATAAAATTTAAACATAAATTAATAAAATAGTTTAGAAAAACTTTATTAATGCGCATACTATAAAAATAAAACTCTAAAAAAACTTATTAGTGCAATAATTTATCTAAAACCTAAAAATAAACCTTAAATCAACCAACGCTATAATTAGCAATACTATATGCTTTTAATACTATAATTATCTTTAAAAAGCTTAAAATAAGAAAACTAAAGCATTAACTTAAATTAAGAAATTTAGAGCCATTTATATCTAGGCATAAGCGCATAAAATTCCCAAAATTAAAAGCTTTTTTAAAGCGCAGAATTTCCTTTAGGCAATCTCTAAGAGGCTTGCGCCTAGTTAGGGCAATTAACAGCTTTAAAAACTAATTAAAAAAAAACGCTTTGAGAAAACTAATTAAATCTTTCAATAAGCTTATAAACGCATTCTTAGCCCTTTTCCATTATAATAAATTAAATTATAAGTATAGCAGTTAAGGGATCTTTGCTACCCTAAGAGAAAATAACTCTTTTAAAGCATCTTCCTATTTGCTAGCGCCTAAGATAAATGGAAATAAGCGTTAAAGAAACTAAAACGCTAGTTTAAGGCACTTTTGCCCTTATCTTTTAAATAAAAAAATAATGCATAGTTAGCTTTTAACTAAGTATAATATCTTTTACTATGCTTGTATTAAAAAACAAAAAGCTAAAAATAAATCTAATAAAACACTTAATAATGCAACCACTGCTTAAATTAAGACTATTTTGCACAAAAACCTTTAATATAAAGCTTTTAAAAAAGACTTTATTAAGCTTAAGTAGCTATCTTTAATTAAATTAGGAGAAGAAAACTCTTTAAATAAATAGTCTAAAGCATTCTACCCATTAGACAATATTAAAGCCTAAACTCTTTACTCCTTTTTTTATTTTAAACTCTAAACAGCTTATTTATATATATAATAATGTATTATTTAATTTGCATAGTTATTAACTCTAATCTTTTAAACTTAAAAGTGCCTAATATAAGCGCAGGCATTTATTTAACCTTATTTTCAATTTATAAACACCCTCTTTAAAATAATATTATTATTAATAACTATAGTATTATATACCTAGTTAACTCTATTAACTTGCTTAAAACCAGCTCTTTTAAGCGCTTCCATAGCAACGACATAGTTAATGCTAGCACATCAACATTTTCCATTATTAACTATAGAATAAAGCGCTTTAAAAGAGCTTTAAATGGCAAAGATAAAAAGCAAACGCTAAACCTAATCTTATTAAATATAGCAGTGGTTAAAGGTTTCTATTTAAATATTATTTTTAAAGCTCGCTTAATTAATGCAAAGATATAATATTATAATTTTAATTATATTATGCGCTATAAAATAATAATAAAAAATATAATTTTTGCTAAATTAGTTAAAAAGTTTAATTTGGTTTTCCTTAAATATAAGCTTATTTTGTCTTATTTAAAGCTTTAATTTTCTTTTAATAAAATCGTTACACTGCCTACTATAAGCAATTTTAACAGCATTAACTAATAAAATATATGCATAAAAAACAATTTAAAGCACTTTTAGCATTTTTAATTAAAGCACTTAAGACTAAAGGCGCTGCAGCTCTTAGTCCTAATAGTTTAGAGCGTTAAAATTAATAAAATAAAATGTATAAAATACAAGTTTTATATAAGTACTATAATTACCTAGAATATATATTAAAGATCCTTTAAATAAGCAAGCCTAAAACCCTTTTAAAAAATATCGTAAAACCTTTTTGTTTATAATAAAGTATATAACAAAGCAAAGTATGCGCTTATTTATAAAAACAAGTTTAGCAGCAAACTAGCTATAATAAACCTTACAAAAAAGGGTTAGAAACTGGTTTTCTCAGAGCTATAAAATTACAAGGCATATATAAACCGCTATTTTAAACTGCAGATCTATAAAATTCGCCAAGATGCCAAAGCTGCCGTTATTAAAATAAAGCACACAACGGCATATATAAAATAATATATAAAAAGTGGGATTAACGTTAAAGTTGCACTACTGTGCATTAAAAAACCTAATAAAAGCGCTAAACAAACAAAAAAAGGTATTATTAAAAAAGCTTTAACTTTGCAACTAGAATCAAAATTGCTAGCAGAACTATAGCCGGAATTTATGCGCGCTAAAATCTAGCTATTTAACAAATGCCCATCAATATATAAACACAGCTATTCACTAAATTAAGTCTTGCTAAAGTAATTTAGCTAATATTTCTAATAATATAAGCCAGCGCAAATATATAAGCTATATAAAAATCTGCGCCTAGATTAAAGTAATATATATGCTTACAACTACTATGCCTACGTCCTTAAGAAAAAGCATAAGATAAATAATGCAAGATATAATATAAAAACCTAGTTTAAAGCTTATATAAGCTATTTAGTTAGCTATATCTCTACAAAAATTTACTGCATATAGATTTCCAAGCTTAGAAAAATAATAACAATGTATAATATCTTTTTTAACAAAACCTAATTTTATATTTCAAGGGAGAAAGAGGCTTAAAATAGCTTTTTCAAAGCTAACCTAGAGGTTATTCTGCCTAAAATTGTTAAAATAAAAAAAATCCTTAATTGCATTACAATAGCAACAAGCCCACCGCTATATATTAAAAGCAGTTAAAACAATTAAAATATAGCTTTAAGAGAAAATCTAAATAGTTTACTAAGTTAAAACTTAAAGGTAGATAATTAAAATAGCATATTTAAACCGCCCTTACTAAGCAGTCTAAAATAACAACATATAGGACAGAGACTTTTAACCCTGTTAGATACTTTAAAATATAATATTTAAAACACTAGCTTTCTAAAGCATAATGTTTAAAATACTAGCTTACTTAAAAAAGAGCTTAAAAAAGCCGTTAAAGACATCTACGCCGCATAAAACACATGCTACCCTGCTACTCAAAGCTAAGGCGCTTTAGATAAGCTAACCTAACTATTATAAAGATTAAAAAAAATCAAACAAGCTTTAAAGACAAAGTATATATATACAACCGCTCTTATAAAAAAGATTAATAAAATGCATTAATTAAATCTTTTAACTATCTTTCTGCCTAGTTAGCTTAAAAAGCTAGTTTTAAACGCTAACTATCGCTATTAAACTATATACTGCGTATTTAATATAATAATAAATAAAACATTTGCTAAATGTAAAAAAGCCTTATACTTTGTAAAAAAAAAGTCTAAAGCTCCTAAAAGAGACTCTTAAAAACAATATAACCCAATACACTATATAAACTTTCCACGAAAACCAAAAAGCTAGAATAACGCTTAAAAGTCCTAATATAAAGAGCACTAGCTTAAAGCTATATATAAAAAAATGCAAACGCTTTTAAAACTAAATATTTAGCACACTCTCAAAAGAGAAAAATCAACAGCAACACCTCTTTCTTTAAAATAAATATATAAGTATAAGCTTAATAAAAACAGCAATGTTACCTTATACAAAACGCAGATCTATATCAAGGAAAACCTTTAAAAACCTAGTCTAAAAAACATATACATAGCTATACTTACTACTTATTTCTTTTATATACTTATAGCTATTATAGCCTATTTCAACTTTAAAATTAACTTAATAAATGTTAAGACTGCATTTTTAAACGCTTATTATAAAACCTAAACCTTTGTTTTTATAAAACTTTCTGCTAGATTTAAAAAGCCTAAAATATATAGATAGCTAAAACATGCTTTATATAAACTAAGGAACTTTTTTTTGCTATAATATAAAAACTTATTAGCAATACTAATTAAACTAAGCCTTATAGCCTTGCTTAAAAAACCTTGCTTATATATAAATAAAGAATAAAGCATCTTTATCCTCTTTTATATAAATAATATACTTTTAATCTACCTTTAAAATAGGGCAAAAAAAGCGCAAAATATCTAAAAAGAGCTATTTAGCAAGTATAAAATCACCTTTCTAAGAAATACTAAATAGTTTCTTAGAATATATATCTAAAGAAACTATTTAAGCTATATAATTAGCCTAGTATACAACTCTTATATTAATAAAATTGCATCTAAATTTAGCCTTTTAAACAACCTAAAAGTCCTTTTATATACTCTTTTAGCCTTTTAAAAGCTTTTAAAATATAAAGGCTAAGCTATAAGGAAAAGAATATATATATACTAACAAAAAATCAAATCTATCCTATATACCGCTATTATAATGCGCTTAAATATAGCCTTTATATATATATATTTATTATATTTCCTTATAAACCCTAGTTTAAAATACCTTAAGGCAGCTAATAAAATAATATAATATTTATTTAAAACAAGGTTTCTAGCTATTTAATATAGCGCTTAAAATAATAAAGCATAAGCTTTGCTTATTGCAAAAACCGCCTTATTTATAAATAACTCTAAAGATTAAAAGTTTTTTCAAGGGTATATCATGCTTCTTTTTAATAGACCTATTAATTAAAAGGCCTTTAAGCAAGCAATTATTTTAACCTTAATAACTAAAGTAGAAATACTTATTTTTAAGTTAATAGCAAAAAAAACTATAGCATTAAAAAGACTATTTAAAAACATATAACTAAACTTTGTACAGCTTTAAAATGTCTATTTAAATAATCTTTAAATTATAAGGCTTATTATTTCAAATAATTAAAGGCTTATAATAAAATTTAAGCATATTAATATATAAGAAATATAATTAAAGCAAAAATATTAAAAAAAAAGCTTTAAAGTTATATATCTTGTAATAAACTAAATGCCTATAGATAAGCTTATAAAACCTTTAGCATAAGCTTTATTTAAGCATTTTAAAGCAATAATAAACTTATAAAATGTAAAAAAAGAGTTGGGATTATAAATTATTTATTAAAATACTGCTTATCTAGTATGCTATAAAAGCTAAACGCAGCGCAGTTGCAATTTTATAAACTTTTAAAATTAGCTAAACAAACTGCTTATTTTCTTTGCCAATATCTATTAAAATACTTTAATGCTTAGGACTGCTAATTTAAGCATTTATAATTATAATATCTAAGCATAAAATATACTATTTAAAGCGCCTAAGGCTTAAAAAAAACTTTATTTAAAGCTTTATTAAGTTTAGCTAAAGCCTTAGTATACTTTTCCTCCTATAAGTTTACATTAGACTAAGCTATAAAAATATTCTTTTAAGTATATTTTAGTTTAAAAGCATTTTTTTAAAAGGCTATATTATTGCGCTTAATTCTACGCTTAAGATTATTATAATAATTACCTTTAAATAACTCTATTAAAACCTTTTAAGCTATATAAGCCTTCTCTATATAAGTTGCAAAAGCCTTAATATAAAAATAATCGCGCTTAGAAATAAGTTATTTACGCATCTTCTTAATTATATTAACAATTTTATCTTCTTATATTTAGCGCTATTACTCTTTAATATAATTATAAGCATTTAAAAAGGCTAATTACTTGCATTAAACAAAGTAAACAATAGGCAAAAAAACCTTAGAAATAAAAGCATAAGTATGCAAATTCTTATTGCAATAATTACAGCGCTTAATATAGCGCTTATTATTAGCTTTCTTAAACTTATTAAAGCAGATTCCATTGCCTTTTCTACTATAAATGCTTTAGATATAATTAATATAAGGTATAATATAAGCTATATTAAATACTAAGTGCTTAAAAAAGTTAGCTAAAAGCTTATTAGCATAATTGCAGGTAATAGTTTTAAATTTCTTAACTATCTTAAAAAAAGAAAGCTTGCTAAAAGTAATATCCTTAGTGCTTTTGGCAGCTTTATTATTCTTAGAATTGTTTATATAAAACTCGTTAATTTTTATTTATTATATTTCCTATATTAGAATAACTTACCTTTGTTACCTTTATTATTTTTATTATTACTAACACTAGTCTTAGAAAAGTTTTTTATACTGCTACTATTAAGGAAAAAAGCGCTAAAATTATTCTTTTAAGTATTTTTACCACTAACAATAAGCTTAAAACTATTTTTAATATTATTAAAAACATTAATAAAAGCTTTAATAAAGTTATTTTAACTATTTTTATCGCTAAAAACAAGCAGCAAAAGGTTAACTTTAAGCGCATTAACATTAGCAACTTTTTTATTGCAAATAAGAAAAAATATTTACTAATAATAGAGGAAATAGATAAAATATTAGGGGCATTTTATTTAGCGCTTAACTAAGCATAAATCTTATTATGCTTGCGAAAAAGACGCTTATAAATATTCTTAGTAGATTTTTTTTAACAAGCGCGCAAATAAGTATAAGGCATTTAAATGTTGCTAAAAGGCTAAGAGAGGTTTATAAGACTGTTCTTAGGCTTGTTAGCCATTGTTAAAAAGCTTAAAAAAACTTAGGCAATATATAAGTAAAATTAGTAATAAAAAGTTAAGTATAGGATAAAGGAAAAAAAGTTAAGTAAGGGGTAGTTTTCTTATAGCTAACTTATAATTAGGAGATATATAAAAACTATATACTTATAACTTTAACCCTGCTAAAACTAGCATTATAAATAGCGCTGCAAAAGCTTATAAACAAAGCGCACCTTTTAACTTTATATATATACACTTTATAGAATAATATTAATTTACGTTTTAAACGATCTGTTGAGACCTTGCTTTTCTTTCCTAATAAGCCTTACAGTTTGTTTCCACAGGTGGAGATACGCCTCAAGTTTGTCACGTGGCGACGGATGCAGACTGCCCAGTTCTCAGAGAAGGTACTCGGCGGCCACCATGTCGTCTTGCAGTTTGCGGTCACACAAGTACCTCCTGGGTAGAAAGTCCTTGGCCAGAATAGGAAGATGCCTGAAGAGCACAGGAAGCCGTACGAATCACGGCGTACGGCCGCCTTGCAACAACTCAAGTGGACCCTGCGATCCCAGGCATACCGGCGCGCAACAAGTGGACCGCGTCGACGAGCGGGTCGAAGAGCCATGCCATGTTTGGTAGCAGCCATTTGGCGGACGTGGATTTGAGTCTGAGTCTAAAAACCCCAGCCGCGCGTTCTTCTCCTGCCGCTCTTGCTCCCGGGCAGCGCAGTGCAATCTGTTTTAACTCTGACAGGCGGGCCCGCCCTAGATGCGCATCGTGCCAGAATGCCCTCCCTCCCCGGGGACCCGTACCCGCTCAAGTGCAACCGCCTCTGATTTGCGCGGATTAGTCCCGGGCTCAGATCCAAGAGGGTCTTTTCCCTAGCAAAGAAAGGAATATTACCGGGCACCTAGCTACTGGGGTCAACTGGTAAACATGAAGGTCGGAGCTCCCGTGCCTGACTTCCAAGCTGCGCCGCTTGAACATTCATAGGTATGGTCTGTAGGGCGTGCTGTTGCGCCGTCCACGGGTGTGTCCTCTCAATACCTAGGTAGGTATCTCAAGAGGCAGTCTTGGAAATCGCTCAGCTGGCTGCTTGTCTCCGATGACATTGAATTTTTCAAAGCTCACTCAATCGTCCCGACAACGTCATAAAGTTGTTCGAGTCTGAAACGGCCGAATTCCGAGCTCCATGTTCTGCATACTCGCAGGAGCTGCTAGCTCTTTTTGTCTCAATTGATACCTCAGTCCACTCAGTTCCAGGTGTAGAAGCAGACTACACGTCATGCTGCTAGCGCCATAACGAGCCAAAACAGGCAACGCATCCAGGAAGGATACAAACAAAATTGCGGAGAGTATGACGGTCCCCACAACCAGCTGTATGATGCTGAGAAAAGTCGCAATCCAGAACCATATCTCTGTCATGTAGCTATCTTGGGAACCTGGCAGAATCAGAGGAGATATTTCGCGAGTTGCGGTAGGCGCACAGTGCACGACCACATCTGAGCAGGATTCCTGGTCCACAACGCCTCGTCGAGGAGGCCGAATCCGCGACCGAATCGCCAGCATCTCGGGGACCGCAATCATGAAACCAGTGAGGCACCAGCCCAGCGGCATATAGTCTGCCCCGCAACGCCACCCGGACACGGTCCGCAGACCCAGGTATATGGAGGTGTAGATGTTGTTGACGACGGCTCCTGCGGCAAGAAGCCACATGATCATGGTCAGGGTGAAGCGTGCGACCGGGTTCTGCTTACCCGCCCACGAATGGTACGCCTTTGCGGTCCGCGCGAGCGGCTTGTCGAGAATCCGTGCAATATCCACAGAGGCGAAAAGCTCACGTGCCGACATCGCGGGGAACCCAAAGGAGAGCAGGCTCGTGAACATCGGCCGGTGTGCTGACACAATGGCCAGCTCGCCTCTGTTGGGTCCTACCAGGCTTAGAATCTGGGGCGCCAAACCCAGCATAATGTCCGCCGAGGCGAGGTTGCTCTGGATTGATTGTTGAGTATTATTGAGAAGGCAATCCACTTTGATATAGATTAGTCTGTAAATCAGTACCAAGCACGCCCTAAAACCAAGGCCTGCGTATCAATCTTGGTCCGTGGGACACAGCGTTCAGGACATGCATGATGCCACTCACCGACGCTTGCACACGGGAAGCTCCATATGCTCCTGTTGTTTAGAGTGTAGGCTTCAAGTTGTGCCTCGCAGCTTGGGACGATTGCTTCCCAGTGTTCCTTGTAATAAGGAAGCCACTGCCGAAACTTTCGCCTTGGTATCGCCAGCGTCTGAGGGACGCTGATACCCAAAATGAAAAGCACCATAAGCTTCATGGCTGCTCACACCAAGAGACAGTTTTATTGCCGTTGAGAGAGACAAGAAAGATTGTGCTATGCAATCTCGTTGGAAGTGATGGGGGCCGGTACTAGCTACATAGGTATATTGGAACTTGTGACGAGATATAGGGGTTCAGCCTGTGCAGCGCACAGGCGGTCTCTTTTGCACTCTCGCAACAGAACTCTACTGAAACTCTGCAGAACGACTGGCCCAGAGCCTCATTACGCACAGTGACATACCCCATCTCATCGGTCTCACCTGCAAGTAGCTGAAATCAGAGTGTTCAATGCATACCCAGGTGGTCACAAATGCGCCACGTCGTTCGTGATAATAAGCGAACCAACGACCGTAGATGAGCTGCATATCTCGCCCAAATTCAGCCCATCAACGGCACTTCTGCCACACCCTCTCTTTTCAGTTGAGCAGGAACTGAACCATGATTGGTCAATAATCATCGAGATGTTCCGTTCATTGGAAAATCAAGTTCTCTCACATTGATGTAACCCTACGCCGACGAAGAGACTCAGTTGTATCTTCTGACTGGCTTAGAAAGGACTAGGGTTACCGCTCGGAAAAGCCGCTTGATCCGTGAGATCCTCTGTGCAAGACAAATCGGAAGCAAAGTCAAGTCCAATCTGCCCAAGTGTAATGATCACTGCTGGGGCCCGGAAGGTCCTAAGTAGTACCTAGGTACCAAAAATAGACATTGAATGTCAGCAGAGACGGTTGCAAATATTTACGGGTCTTTCACAAAGACACGAATGTATTGTAATGCTGGCGGACTGCTACTAAAAGTAAAGCTAGTTAAAAGTAAGCCAAATAAACACCAAAGTCTATAACTAAAGGGCGCGGGCGCCTGGGAGTTGCCTAGGAATTCACTTAAGCATTGTATTTTAGCTACATGTTATAGAACGTGTCCTTCTGAGGTTCTATCGCTAATTGTCTAAACTTTATGACTTGGTTCATATTGTTAATTTTGTAATTGAGGCAAGGGGTCCAGCTGAATTGCCAAGTTTCCTGTCGGTCTGGCGTGACTGGCAACGTTGGCAGCAGTGAATTGGCTGCACTGAGGTCTTTGAATAGCTGGCTGGCCTGCAGCCTTTCTACCTGGGTTTCCGAGGTTGCTTTCCTCACAATACAAACCACCTTGCCTAGGTACTACTTTTCAAACTACCTAGGTACTACAACTTGAAAAAGGAAAAAAATCAACGATCTTCTCAAGTGCTAAGTAAAGCTATGAGTTAGTACATACCTAGGTAGTGCTTCGTTTGAGGATAAGTCGCAAAGACGTGGCCGCAGACAGGGCGGTGGCCGAAAGAAGCCCCCATGCGGCTTGATTGATTGTCCGCGACGTTCTTGATTGAAGGGCACAGGCACTCCTCGAGGTCAGCTCTGCATATGTGCTATAATTACAGTCAGTGGCTCATACTCCATTCTACCGGACCAATCTTCATAATGAAATCATCGCAGACCTTGCAAAACCATGCCCACTCCCCGAATTGTGTGACCTCATGACGCAGGTCCCAAGATTGTGCAAGTCGTATACGGCACTGTTCCGCGGTTCATGCAAGGTACGGGATTCTCAAGCACTAGCTTGCAGCCAAACGGCCGAGCTACATCGGAAAAAGCTGGACGGGTCGACATCTGAAGTACGGCTAATTCCTCCCAAGACGTCATGACCCTCTACGCGGTTTCACGCGTCATAAAGCAACGCAACCATCTAGGGAGGTCGAACTCTTGGATTCGAGAGACGACTTTACTTGCCTGGGCAATCTCGGTGGGCTTTGTGCAAGTATTTAACAGGGCCAGTCGATGCACTCGCTTCGTCACCTTCGGGCATCTTCTCTGTTCACAGGAACGCAACTTCAATCCGTTGCCAGGATACAACATCGACATTTCTGCCGCATTCAAATTTTCAAGATGCCATCAAAGGACAAGTACTCTGATCCTAAACTTCGTGAAGAAGTGAAGGAGGACATCAAACAGAGTGACAAGGGCGGTGAGCCTGGTCAGTGGAGTGCGAGGAAGGTAAGTCACGCCATCCTATGTTATCGCACATCGTTGCGGCCAACCTCCAATTCTTGCCGCCAAACAGATGTTTGGTACCATCTGTTACTGAAAGGTTCATTGGGACTTTAGGCACAGATGATGGCGAAAGAATACAAGAATCGAGGCGGCGACTACAACACGCCCAAGGAGTCCAAGGACGAGTCACAAAAGAATCTCGACAAATGGGGTGACGAGGAGTGGCAGACCAAGGAGGGTTCAGGCCAGGCAAAGAAGGAAGACGGCAGCCGCAAGCGCTACCTTCCCAAGAAGGCGTGGGAGCGGATGAGCGAGAAAGAGAAGAAGGAGACCGACGACAAGAAGCAGGAGGAAGGAAAAGACAAGCAGTTCGTTTCCAATACCGGCGAAGCGAAAGGTGCACGCAAGGATGCTGGCGACGAGGTCGAAGAAGAGTACAACAATGAGGACCAGAATGGCGAAGAAAGTGAGGAGGAGGATGAGGAAGAGGCGCCTCCACCGGGCAAGAAACGCGGTCGCAAGGCCAAGGATGATGGTGACAAGAACCAGAAGAAGCAGAAGACCGACGCCAGGCAAAGTCAAAGCAACGGCACAGTCGGATCCAAGCATGACAAGGCGGATGCGCCTGCCCAGCAGGGTTCGAAGGATAGGCTGCCCAAGAAGGGTCACAAGAAGGTCCACTGGAAGGCTCTGCCCGGTTGGGTCGAAGGCGAAGTTGTCGAGATTGCCAAGTCGTCTAAGTCCGTTGACGGCAAGCAGGTGAAGGCGTCGGAGGACGATCCGAGAGTTGTGCTGAAGTCAAAGAGCGGGAAAATTTGCGTTCACAAGCCCAACAATGTCTATTTCGATTAGATTTGTGGGCTTAAGATGGAACAAATTACCTAAATATCCATAGGCGACACATTGGACAGCATGCTCTAGCAACCAAGTTTTTGTTCGAAAAGATTTTCTGTCTATAGTGTGGCGTAATGTGAACAGAATGATTTGAGGTAGGTGCATATGCCATTCGTTATGCCATTCGTTTTAGAATGGTAAGGCCATCAAAAGAGGTGGGCAGGAATTTCTGGCAGCGGTTTAACAGCTCGTGATTGGCTCAAGATAAAACGGCCTCTAATTGGCTAGTTACCAAATGTAACCAATCATAGGGCGAGTTATCTATTTAGCTGATTTATATCCGAAGCCGAGGGACAAAGCCAAGGAACGGGTCTATGGGTGGGAGGGGGGTGCTTTGGCACGGCCAAGGGGGGGCGGGGCGGGCAGGCCCACCCCTCAAAGCTGTATATGGAGTCTCTCCTAACGAATGGACCTGCCGTAACACGAACGTGTTCTACACAAACGGCTATGTAGAAGCACAAGCTCCGCGTCGATTGCCCAGTGCTGGGTAATTACGTAGGTACTTAGGTAAGTAGGGTAGCTTCGATTTTCCATTCCGGAATAATACATCAAACGAGAGCACAAGAGATCCATTCTAATTTCTCACCGACCCGATCAAGACTTCCAAGGTTGTGGCTTCGTCCCCGCATATGCATCCAATCAGTCTAGTCTACTCGTATGACCGCTCTTGTCGAAAACATGATCTTCTGCCAGATCGTCTCGACAGCGTCAAGCGTCATCGCCGGACTGATTGTCTCAACGGCAAATTATAACCCAACAGCTGTCCTGTGAGTGTCATCGAAGGATAATGCGTTGATTGCCAGTGTTGTACAACCACATAGTATGCATTGTCACCTTGGAAAGTGTTTCGTGAGTGGCGAGTGTGCTGATCCGACCTAATTAGTCAGGCGCTTACACATCTCGTCGCAACCCATCGTGGTATTGATGGTGCATTTAAGTACCTGACATGCATGTGAAGCGGCCGGCACTACCTACCTAGGTATGCTGACAGGCACGGCGCCTTAACGTTGATTGGGTTGGATTTGTACTCTTTCACCACCTCTCATCCCGAGGTCGGTATCAGGTTCCTCAAGGGTGTGAGGGGATATCAGCTGCTACCCCAGAGGACACCTAAACTATTGCTACCAACTGCTGACTGCGTATCTCCAAACCTATCCGACGCTCAGCTTCTCTGTCCGTCGTAACAAGCGTGTGATTATTCTGCAGGTGGGTGGCATGCATCCATGGATGTGAATATGGTACTGATGAGGACAGAGCACTTTTGGGCATTAAGGGACGGAGCTTGGAACATATAAAGAGAGAGGGCACTGGGGGCCGCCGGTGCCCAGGTGCTTTCCAACCGTTAGAGGCATCAGTTTCTATGTCTTTGGTTAGGTACCTTTCTAGCCACACATAACGCGCGCACAACAGAATTTGAAGCCATGGCTCATCACATACTTCTCGCTCTGGCTGTACTTGTAGCCGCCGCTGTCTATAAACTCCGGAATGTTGGTCAGCGGCCAAAAGGCTGCCCTCCCGGACCGCCGACATTGCCAGTGATTGGGAATCTACACCTAATACCCAAGAGGAACCCGCATCACCAGTTCAAGAAATGGGCGGACGAATACGGGTAAGCATGATCAAAGACACCTCATCACGCACTGCTGCTGCAACGGAATCTAACTCTGACAATGATTCGCAACCTAGTGACGTCTATTCCGTCGTGCTGGGCACCCAGCTCATGATCGTCCTGACATCAGACAAGGCCGTCAAAGATTTGCTAGACAAGCGCAGCAATATCTACTCCTCTCGACCCGAAAATTATCTGGGCTTCGAGGTGGGATCCGAAGGCTCCCGGGTTGTGCTGATGGTGTGTAATGGATTCGACCTCTGCTGCTTCCCTTGGCTAATGGGTACCAGGAATATGGAGAACAGTGGCGGATGCTCCGAAAGATCATGCACACTATACTCCACATCAATGCGTCCAAAAGCTACCTCCCTTACCAGGAACTTGAGAACAAACAGATGTTGAATGACTTGTTGGACGACCCGTCTTCATTCATGGAGCACATTCGCCGGTTCACCAGTTCTCTAAGTACACAGATGGTGTTTGGTTTCCGGTGCAAGAACTACACTGATTCAAAACTGAATGAGTTCTACGAATGGTTTGAGAAGTGGTCTCAACTTGTGGGCTCCAGCTCAGCTGCTCTGCTGGACGTATTCCCCATACTGAGGAAGTTGCCTGGCTTTATGTCACCACCACTGCGCTTCGCCGAGGAAATTCGTCGGGTTTTGGGGTCTCAGTATATGGGGCATTGGCTAGATGCTAAGAAGAGGGTCCTGAAGGGCACATCCAAGGTGAGCGCATTCCCATCAATTCTGAGACCCCAGAGTAAGTCAAGGATCGCAGCTGACTTGGAATCACACAGCCGTGCTTTTGTGTTGGCATTGTCGAGAGTCAGCTGAATCTGGGCTTTTCTGAAACCATGGCTTACTACATCTCCGGGACCATCCTCGAAGCTGGCTCAGACACCACCGCAAGTACCCTTACCAGCTTCGTCCAGGCCATGGTTCTCTATCCGGACGCCCAGAAGCGAATCCAGGAGGAGCTCGACAGCGTCTGCGGGACCGGTCGACTGCCGACCATTGAAGACTGGGAGAACATGCCGTGGGTTCGTGCATCTATCAAGGAGAGTCTCCGTTGGCTGCCCGTTACTCCCTTGGGTATACCGCATGCGATCACTCAGGACGATGAATACCGGGGTTACAGAATACCCAAAGGCACTGGCATCATGCTGAACGTTTGGGGCATTCATCAGGACCAGAACAGATACAGTCATGCCCGAGAGTTCGATCCGTCTCGCTTCATCGGCGACAACCAGACATCTGCTGAAGCGGCGTTGAATCCTGACCCGCTCAAGAGAGACCAGTTCGGTTTTGGGGCCGGGCGCAGGGTCTGCCAAGGCATGCATATCGCTGACCGCTCCCTATTCCTGGGCATTTCTCGACTCTTGTGGGCGTTCAATATCAGCAAGGCCCTCGACGCCGAGGGCAAGGAAATCACTCCTGACCAGGACGATACCGTCCCGGGGCTCTTGACCCAGCCCACGCCTTTTCCTGCAACTTTCACGCCGCGCAGCGAAAAGCACGCTCAGATCATCCGGGAGGAGTGGGACGCGTGTCAGGTCCTTCTGGACAAGGACAAACAGTGGAAAGATGTCCCCAAAGGAATGGTCTTCAAGGCCCACATATCAGAGGACCTCATAGACCCCAAGTCTTGACGGCGTCGCCAAGCATGCTAGTCTTGCGGTAGGTCGGACCAATGTTGTGCCATGCCCAGGGCGGGTATGGCTGTGCCTTGTGCGAGTGCGAGTGCGGGAACGGGTGCAGTCTGACAGCCGCACCATAGTACATACATATGTATCCAGCCACAAGCCACTCCCGTCATCATTTCTTCCCACGCTAGTCCTGATGTAACAACTTGATACGCTCCTGTGGGGATTCGGCCCATTTTAGCCTAAGCGGTTCGGAATGACTTTGGAAGTCGTTACGCTTTCGTAGTAGTGAGAAAGGTGAAGTGGCCAGACAGCGCATAGTGCCTCGTGAATACTTATGACTCCCCAGGTGCCGCGCTGAAGGAGAAGAAATGCAACATCTTGTTCTTTCCAAGCCGACCTGAAGCCAACTTGTAACCTCCTGGTTTGAATCGGCCCAGCAATTACAGTACTCACCACAATGGCCCATCCGGGGATACCACCATACACCGTTGTCTTTGGGCCCGACGGCAATTGTACCCTCTCCCTTTGTCCCATCGAGTACAGTGTCTATGGCTATCGTCCCAGCCTTGCCGCGGACGTCGTATTCCTCGTCTTGTTTGCGTTGTCGGCATGCGTTCATCTCTACCTTGGTATCCGGTGGAGGACCTGGTCGTTCATGTATTGCATGATCCTGGGAGCACTCGATGCTGTCGTAGGATATGCTGGAAGGGTTATGATGTGGTACAATCCATTCAGTTTCGTGGGTTTCATGATACAAATCGGTAAGCAGTGCAAGAAGACCTGCGTGCTTTGAAACTTTGGAGAACATGCTAACTCACGACGACAGTATGCATCACGAGCGCTCCGGTATTCTACTCAGCCGCAGTCTACATCACTCTTGCTAAAGCGTAGGTAGCAACACGTCTCCTTCTCATTATGACCCACGTTGCTCACTACAGTATCAGAATTCAACGCCTCGCCCCAGCCATCTCACGCGTTCCCCCTCGCTTCCTGTACATGGCCTTCATCCCCAGCGACCTGGTCTGCCTTGTGCTGCAAGCCTCAGGAGGGGCAATGTCGACCACATCACACGGTTCAAGCACGACGGGCGTCAACATCAGCCTCGCGGGACTGTCGCTGCAGGTCGCCTCGATGGTGATCTTCTGTGGCGTTTTCGCGGACTGGCTGATACGGTATTTGAGGTCCGCGGAGTGGGCCAGTCAGAGGAGAGCCCCGAGGTCTGGCGGCGTGCGTTTGGAAGTCTTCTTTGGCTGCCTGGGCGCGGCGACCATCTTCATCCTCATCCGTTGTGCGTACCGTGTTGCGGAGCTCCATGATGGCTACAGTCGATCCAGTCCGATCTTGAGCAATCAAGGTTTGTTCATTGGGCTGGAGGGCGTGTGAGTACTTTCCCGTGCGCCTGTGTGGGTATCAATGTCATGGAACGCTGCTAATCGATGTCTCATCCCATACAGAATGATCATCTGTGCTGTGCTCTGTCTTACATTTGGGCATCCTGGGCCAGTACTCAAAGAGGAATATAATTCAAAGCAACAGGCAAGCTTTGCACAAAAAGGCCCCGAGGCGTCCACGGATAGCGAGCAGAAGTAGTCCGACCTTGGAGACGGCGCAAATTATAGACAGATACATCACATATATGCAATCTTGAAGACGCGCCTCCAAGCCTCATCGCTCAAAGAGTTGCCAGTGGTTGACACCAAGGCCAGGGCTTTGAACTTACAAAATGATAGCACATATCCGCAACTCACTCAGGCATCACCCCAGCAAACTCCTCCTCAGTCCAGTGCCTCGGCTTTAGGAACCGAAACTCGAATTTCTCGCTCGGTGCTCGTGACAGCGCAGCTCCCTCATCCCGCTTTAGAGCACGCGCAACAATCACCGTCGCTGTTGTGCATGCTGCATGCACATCAGCTGCAAGCCCGACGCCACCACAACTGTGACTGGCCGTACGTCGATTATCACTAAGGGAGCAGGATCCAGCCGTCAGACGCAAGTGGAAATTTTGGTTTACTGGGCTCAACGAGAGGTGGACCACGGCCTTTTCTCGCGCCGTCGAAAATGTGTGACCGCATATATCCGCAAACCATTTGCCAATCCTTCACAATGAGAACACCGGTGTTTCTAGTCGCATGCATAGCTCTTCTGGGAGTCGCAAGGGCAGAAGGCTATGACTACATCATCATCGGCGGGGGCACGAGCGGCCTCCTCCTTGCGACGCTCCTCTCCGCCGACCCGAACACCACCGTCGCCGTCCTCGAAGCCGGTGCTGACGGGCGCACCGACCCGCTCATCACCATCCCCGAGAATGAAGGCAGCATCGTCGGCACAAAGTACGACTGGAACTTCACCAGCACCCCGCAGTCCCACCTCCAGGCCAGCGCCACCACCATCGCCTACCCGCGCGGCCGCGCCCTGGGCGGCAGCGCCGCCATGAACTTCATGCTCTGGCACCGGGCGTCGGCCGTCGAGTTCGACGCGTGGGAGCGCGTCCTGCACGTTCCGGGGTGGAACTGGGCGAGCCTCTCCTCGGCCTTCCGGGACGGCGAGGCCTTCTCCGCGCCGCCCGCAGATCTACAGGAGCAGGGGCTGACGTACAACCCGGCATGCCACGGCGCCTCGGGCCCCATAGCGGGGAGCATGGCGCGTAATGTGTTCAGCCTGTACGAGGACTACGTCGTCCCGTCGCTCGAGGAGCTCGGCGTGCCGAAGCTGGTCGATGCCGACTGCGGGGACACCACCGGGGCGCGGTACGGCGCGCTCGCGGTGAATGCGACTTCGTATACGCGATCGTATTCCGGGTCGGCGTATACGAACGTCGAGGGCAGGCCGAATCTGGCTGTGTACACCAACACCACTGCGACGAGGATTCTGTGGTCCGGCGGCAGCGCGCCATATGGGCTTGCGGTCGCCAATGCCGTTGAGTATATTGACCCACTGACGGGGGATCTAGTCATACTCAACGGAAGCAACATCGTCCTCTCGGCAGGTTCCATTCAGAGCCCTCCCCTCCTCGAAGCCTCAGGGGTAGGCGACCCAGCCATCCTCTCTGCTCTGCGTGCCCCCATCGTCGTCGATCTACCCGCAGTCGGTACCAAGTTCCAGGACCATCTCACCTACGCTGGCTCCTTCAGCTTCAACACCTCACTCGAACTCACCGGTGACGAGTTCATCCAAGACTTCCAGGACTACGCCCAGCCAAGCCGCTTCCTACCAGCTGAGGACTACAGCTTCGCGTCCGACCTCCTTTTCAACGCTTCCAGAGGGGTTTCTGGGGCATCGAACGTGAGCCTGACCATGCTGCGCGAACTATGGACCGCGGACCAGCCCCTCATAGAGTTCGGCTGGTTTTTGGGCTTCGTGACGGGATACGTCCTCCACCCGCTCAGCAGCGGTTCCGTTCACGCGTCACTGTCACCCTCAGCAGCCACCGCCGCGCCGGCGCCGCCGGCGCCGCCGGACATCGACCCCAACTTCAACGGTGCACAGATCAACGGGACGGCGTTCGACCTGTGGCTGCTGTCCAAGGCGCTCCAGTACTATGCCACGACGGTCGCTTCCGCCGGGCCGCTGGGCGCCCACGGCGCGCAGTTCAGCGTGCCGGGGAACCGGACCTTTGAGGAGTTCCAGGACCGGGTCTCTGCGGGTCTCGGTAGCGGCGCGCATCCCACGGGGGGCTGTGTGATGTTGCCGCGGGACGAGGGCGGCGTTGTGGACGAGAACCTGAAGGTGTACGGGACGTCGAACGTGCGGGTTGTCGATGCGAGTGTGATACCGGTCAGTCCTGGTCAGCATACGATGGGGTTGGCTTATGCAGTTGCGGTGAGAGCTGCGAGTATCCTCCAGGCCGGGGCATGATTACTGTATAAGGGGCATTTGAGGAGATGATGCGCACGCCCGGTTCAGATGTTGATCTAGGAGGAGGCAGAGTTCTTGTTTAGGCCAATAGAACTGACTCGTGTGAGTCCATCAGAAGTCTGAAGCTTGCATCCAAGTTCAGCAGGCAGAGGCTTCAGTGAAGGGGATCCCATAATATACCTTGATCTGGGGAAATTATGATTATGATAATACTTGGCGACAGCACCGTCAACGTTGTCTCACAGCACAGACCATCAAGCGATAAGCGAGGACTCAATATCGGGAACGGGTGGCTTATTCTTGACGTATCCGGGCCGAACGGTGGACCAGGTTGGCTCGGACCCAAAGAAGGGGAAATTTGGATTTGAACGTCCAAGATTGGTTTGGTTTGGTTTGGACCTGAATTCGACGGGACAAAAACGTGGGCGATCTGCATGTGCATGTGCTTGTGCTTGCTGCTTGTTTGACTGGCGTGCACCGTTGACGCAATCTCCCGCGGGGGGGGGGGGGGGGACACGATACGCAAACTAAATTCATCTCAGTTCATCTCACTCATTCCAACGCCAGGGTTGCTGCATCTCTTTCAGATTCACCCTTTTTTTTTTCTTCCCCTGCCACTTCACCGACCACGTAGTTCTGTATCTCACTCCAGAGATTTCCTTTGCTTTTCCCTTTCTACCAGATCGTAGTTGCCATCGTTTTCTTCAAGTCACTCCCTTTTTTTATATTTATTTTCTTAGTCTGGTCCTATTGCTCATCAACCCCATCCATCCCCAAGTTTGTGTCACTTTGTCCCGCGCGAATCCATTTTTGTCGTTTTCTTTACCCACTGCAACTTTAATTCGGGGACCCTGGATATCATCTGCAGCCCCGGCGCGGATATACATCGGCAACAACAATCACGACCGCGGCAGCAGCAGCAGCAGCACCACCAGCAAGCCACCCCTCCAAATATGGCTCCTAGACTGCGCCTGGTAACAGGCGCGTCGGTCAATCAGCTGCAGTGTCGTACATCATCTCATGCACGAGGCTCAATAATATCACCGCGCTATGGCTTGCAGCGGGGCGCATGTGCGCCACGGCGGCCCTTCTCGGCCTCGCGGGGCCTCCGCCGCGACGCACCGTCGTCGTCAGACAAGGCCGGTGGCTACGAGCCCTCGCTCGGTCACAAGATGCTGGAGTCGGCCGCAACATCTCTCGCCTCCGTCATGGTCCTCGCCGTGGGCTTCGCCGCGGCCGCCTACGGCTACCACCGCCTGTACAAGATGATGCAGCTCAAGAAGATGGCCAACGCCTTCGAGCCGGGCGACCCCGTGCTGGACCTCGCCGCCATGGGCAAGGGCATCTACACCAAGCGGGAGACGAAAAAGAAGCACTCGGACGACGAGGACCACTGGATCGAGCGGCCCGAGCAGGAGAAGTGCGACCGCATCGTCGCGGGGCTGGAGAAGGGCCACTACCACCTCCTCATGGGCGAGAAGGGCACGGGCAAGAGCTCGATGCTGATCGAGGCGATGCGCAAGATCGACGGGGAGGGCGTGGCCATGTTCGAGGCGCACTCGGACCTCGAGATCTTCCGGATCCGCCTGGGCAAGGCCCTCGACTACGAGTTCCACGAGGACTACATCGGGGGCTACTTCAGCGAGAAGGGGCCCCGGGACACCACCGCCCTGCTGGACATCGAGCGCGCCCTCAACAAGCTGGAGAAGGTCGCCCTGGAGCGCCGCGCGCGGGTCGGCCGGCCCCTGGTCATGATCGTCAACCAGATGCACCTGGTCCGCGACGACGAGGACGGCCGCGACCTCATCGAGCTGCTGCAGCAGCGCGCCGAGCAGTGGGCCGCCTCGAACCTCGTCACCATGGTCTTCAACACCGACGACTACTGGGTCTACGAGCGCCTCAAGCTGCTCGCCACGCGCATGGAGGTCACGAGCGTGTCGGACCTGCCCAAGTCGCAGGCCACGGCCGCGCTCAAGAGGTACCGCGCCAAGTACTTCCGCGAGGTGCTGGAGGACGAGCTCGCCTGCAAGGTGTACGACCTGATAGGTGGGCGGCTGTCGTTCCTGAACCGGGTGGCGAAGAGCCATGACATGCTCGACACGTGCGAGAAGATCAAGGAGGTCGAGAAGACGTACTTCCTCAATCAGTGCTGGATCCTTGGCGAGGAGATGGACGACGACGTCATGGACCAGCAGAAGTGGGCGGTAAGCTGAGCCACGACTCCTCTGCTCCCCAGCCCTCCTTCTCACCTTGCACAAAGGATGTCACGACACTCTTCATTTGAGGTACCATGGAATCAAACGGGAGGGTCAAGGACGGACAACAACAGTACACCTTAACTAACACACCCCTCAGGCCGCCGCAATGGTTCTCGCCCTCGCCCTGACCGACCTCGAGGGCAACGAACGCCCCAAGCTCTGGACGCACCCGAAAGTCGCCCTCCCCCTCGAGACCTACGACCCCATCGCGGGGCACCGCCTGCCGTCGTTCCCCATGCACATCGCCCAGCAGGTGCAGACGCGCGCCGACTTCGTGCGCGAGCTCGACCGCATGAACCTCTTCACCATCACCTCGGACGCCCAGATGCGCGCCTCGAGCGTGCCCATGCACCGGGCCTTCCGGGAGATCTGCGGCGCCGCCGGCTTCCGCGAGCACCTGGAGAAGACCAGCGACCGCATCTCCGCCATCGAGAGCCTCGGCCGCACCCGGGAGCTTGTTGCCAAGGATCTGGTCCTGGGCGGCCGTTATGAGGTCGCCAAGGAGAGGGACGGGCGCAACGAGAAGGTTGTGGTTGGGCTGCGGCAGCCGCCGGAGGAGGATGACGACGATGATGACGGGGAGGGTGGAAAGAAGAAGGACTGAGTGAGGACCTATTTCCCGTCCGTCCGCCTCTTGGTTGGTGCACCGGACCCGGACCCGGCCTCAGAGACCGTCGGGTGGGGATCTCGGCGGCTCGCTCAAAGTCGGGATGAATAATCCGGCCCTCACGGCCCCGGAAACAGCGGACCAGGCCGAAATGTGTGGAGGACCGCGACGGTAATGGTGGCACCCCCTATCCCGGTCCCGGTCCCGGCAACGGCGACGGCGGCCGGGGCTGGCAGGCGCCAGAGATATTTTCATATCATCTGTCACATCAGACGACAATTCCCCGGCAAGGCTAGCATGGGAGGGACTTCTCGGAGTCTGGGCGATAACCATCCGTCCGGGACGGATTAAGGTCGACACGACGCAGCGAGGGACAAGCCTGCTGCAGTCCAAAAGTCGAGTGACGCTAGCGACGGTCCAGCCGGAGGCTAAAAATGGACAAAGTTCTTGACACGAGGGATAGCATCTGGCGGTGTGTTGGGTGAAGCTTGGACCAGAGTCATGGTGGTGGTGGTGATGATGGTGGTAAGCGCCGATCATTGGCGTGGTAGCGAGCGGGCAAGCATGCAGGCCAGCCCAACGTTTCTGGTTGAGTGCAGTAGGCATTCTGCATGCATGTACGCACAACCAGGTACGGCGTAGTATCGCATAGTGTATGTACTATGGGTGAGATGTCGTTACCGTGTTCAGATAGATATCTGTATTACTAATGTACACACAAATAGAAACAAATATTGACCACACCGGTCCACTCGGCCGATATGTGAAACATAAACGACAATGATATCTCGTGACCGAACGAACCTGTCGTCGGATGGAGGCCGCTCTGGGGAGAGGGGAGGGTTTGTGGTTTGTGGTCCCCGCGACTTTGCCGAGACACTTGGGCTCAGATTTGCTGCGGTGAGACAACACTCGGGCAAAGATCCCGAGGCGTTTCGACGCTGCAGCCCTGACAGCGAGCGAGGGGACGCTTCGACCAGTCGTTGCAAGGCGTTTGTGTGTGTTTGTGTGTGTGTGTATGTGTGTGTGGCACCATCCGGTCCCACCACCGGGCGTCAGGCCGTGGTACTGGTTACGTAGCTTATTACACATAGTACTTACCTACATGGCGCTTACCCCTCGGGTACTGTATGTAGGTGAGCAAGCCACAATACCAGAGTCCTGGGTTCGGTGAGACCAAGCCAGCCCGGCAGCCCGGCCATGCAGGCAAGGGAGGGCGCGTAACGCAAGACACATGGGTACCGGTACCGTGCCTCGTTCGGGGACGCAGGAGCGGTGAGACATCGTGCTGATGACCGGGGGACGAGTAGGGCAGGGCAGATTTGCATGTTGTCGGGCATCGCTTTCTACATGTCTCGTTTGTCGGTCTCCAAGATGTGAATGAAGCGAGGGTCAACACACGACAAGAAGAGGGCCACAGCGAACCATGACGACACTAAGGCCCCCTCCCCTCCGGCCATCGCTGGGCCCAGCCCCGTGACGTTTCTTGGAGTCCGGAAAAGGTCCGTTGTTTCTTGCAAAGAATCCTCGCGGGAAAGACCTACCTATCGTCTGCGTTGACCGTCCCCATTCCATCCCCACAATCCACAATTCACAGCCATCATGATCCCATTTTCCCTCCCTCTCTTGGTTCCCTCCCCCTCCCCTCACAAAACCCCATCCCGGAAGCGAGGTGAGGTGAGACCGAGAAGCGAAGGCGCTTGGAGAAGAGGGTGGCAGTCGCGGTGGGTGCTCGCCAGATCTACAAGCCGATGCGGAACCACAGTGACAGGCAGGATGGGGAAGAGAGTTTGCGAAGCGACAAGACGCGCCAGCAACGGTTTGTCTTGAAATACCCCGTGCTCGCCGTGTGCGTTCGGAGTGGGCACATCGTTGCCCTCGGTATATCTCCAGGCTGGTTTGGTGGGGAGGCGGAGGAAGGGGGGGGGGGGAAGGGAGATATGTGAGTGACAAGTGTGACTCCGCTGCTGTGCGTCGAGTGTGTCCCCCCCCCCCTCCTCTCAAAGGTAGATCATTCTTTGCTGTTTAGATGCAATGCAATGGAATGGGGTTGGATGGGGACGCAGAAACGACAACAAGACACTGCACTCACTCGCGTGGCTGCGAATCATTTTGTACAACGCTAGAGGAAGGAAAAAAGTTGAGGCGAACGAGCCCGCAGCTACTCTAGGTTATTCCTGCATCCCGGTGGACTCATGCAGTCCGGTGGATCGCCTTTCGAACGGATCCTGAGACTCTCGAGCTATTGTCCGTTGGGCAGCGCTTAGCCTCTGGGTGGGAGGAGAGTGTCGGCGTGAAGACTGACGAAGCTGGCAAGGTAGACACAGCCCACAGGTATGCATGCACGGAGATGAGGTCAAGCCTGTCACCCTGGGGTCCTTATGCAGACAGTTGCGGGCTGGCAGCTCTCGCTCACACACGCATGGTGAACAAAACGCATCTTCTCCCGAAGGCCTGCCGGCCCCGTCCCCCTTTTAGGACATGTTTCGGTTCGACAGCCCGAGAAGCCAATCATCGCATCACCTTTCCAAATTGGGCTCTGTGAGTCGTACCTTTACCTGACCCGGGGACTACTACGAGTGCTTTGACAGCTGTCAGAAAGCCTGACCAGCAGCGGCCATACCTACCCGGGTATTTTGACCCAAGTACTCCCCTGCCTTGCCCGCCAGCCGTCACAAAACATAGATTTGCATCGTAGGAGGAGTAGTCGGCGATACCCACTCCCGTGACGACATTGACCTCGATTGAGTGCCTGACAACGAACACAAGACAACACGTGCATGTGTATGCACGGTAATCCTGCGTTGCGCGTGTGCGTTGCGCTTCAAGGGGGCCGCTCGAAGTGGGGACGGCTGATCTGGGTAACCCGAGCGTGCAGGTGCCAGAGCCTGCAGACGGGGCAGGGCAGGCTAATGTGGCCGATGAGGATCTGACGACTTGTTGGAACGCGCGCGCCATCGTGCAACCCAAAAAAAAAAATTTAAAAAAATTAAAAAAATCTCTCCATGTCAAAATAAAATAAGGGATTTCTGAAGGTGGGAGTTCAGTTTTAGATACACCCGATTACGCGCCGCAACACCGTTCATCAGAACCGACGCGTCGGAAGCGGGGGGGATTTTCATTCCTACATCTGCCCCGGTCGTTCAAGCTTGTCCGTCCGGAGGGGCGGTTTTGGCAGGATCCCGAGTGATCACCCATCTGTGACTTTCGGACTCGATTGGGGCGATGTCATCGGGCGGCTGTGGTCAATCACTGGCGGTGAGGTTTACGTGTCCGACCCGGCCCCCTTCACATTCACATTCGCACAAAAGGGCCCTGAACAGAGACCGAGAAGAAGATATCCCCCCCCCGCCCCCTCCCGGGCCCCAAACCAAAAACAAGGTATTTTGGGGTGGGTGATATCTCTCGTTCGAAGATCGTCGCGGCGCCAAGGGGTCGGTCGTCGGCCACGGGACCGGACGTGGCAAGATATAATCCTGGGACCAAGACCACGAAGAAAAGAAGAAGAAAAAAGAGGGAACAGCTCAGCTCCGGCCGCCGATCGGGCGGGCACCTTTGTCAAATTGTCGACGACCGGGGACCAAAAACTTGTTGCCACGCGGAAGGGAGCCTGGGGACATTGACGGTCCCCCACGTCGCGCGAGTCACGTCAGGCCGGAGCTGGTCGCATAATCCGTTATAAATCCAAAGGGCAAAAAAAAAAACAAAAAAAAAAAGTTGGCGTTGTCGTCGGTTGTGTCTCAAGCATGGGGTTTCGTGGGAAAAATGAGTCGGCGATGCAGGGGACAGATCACAACTGTACGTACGACGTATGGACTTGTTGAGGTAGCATCACGTTGCTCACCGTTGTCGTCAGCAGATGTTGAGCCGACGGAGGTGCCGATGTCTTGCCTCTTTCTCTTTGGTATCCGTAATAGAGTTCAATGTCGACGTGAGGGTGCGTCTCTAGTCTGAATCGGACTGTGACAGTAACGCCTGATGCCACGAAGGTATTCTTGAACATGCTTCGTGCCTGGCTAGTTCTAGAACATCGTATCCTCGAGCTGGCATCAAGAAAAGGTAACACACCATCGCGTGTGCACAGCAATCCTCATCGATTCCTCGCCTTGCCCCTTGGGGAAATCGAGTGCGCCTCATCCTCATTAGTGGGGGAGGGGGGAGGGGGGAGGGGGCGAGTGGGATCGCCGCGCCGAAACATATCGGATAGATGCATGCAGCAGGACGTTGTCCGAGTGTACTCCCAAAGTACCTTGGCACACCACTCACAGCGGCCCAATCCAAGCGGCGAGGGGACCCTCACCGGCCCCCATTCCCTTTGAGGCGTAGCGCCTGGGCCCCGTGACATGAATGCTTGATTGGCCCGCAGAGACGCACATCAAAAAAGCTGCATCTGGTCATTGCTGTGGTGCAAAATGCAGATGCATCACGTAGCCTCCCCAGGTGCATGCGGCGGCATGGCTGCATGAGCCCATGCCGTACGCCCCTTCTCTGCATCCATCTTAAAAATCTTCTTCGTGCGCGATTGCCCTGGGGGGGGGGGGGGAGCGAGTGTAGATCTCTCAGCTGCCATCTGGCAATGTGCATCGTGAGATTTGGTCATCTGGTGTTGAGGGACTTGTATGAACTGGCCGCGCTCGGCTCCCCTCCCCCTCCCCCTCCCGAGTGCAATCGGCGCGAGCGCGACGACGGAGCGGACGCGCAAAGACGATGATCTCTAGTGGAGCCTGTTCCCGTACCGCTGTCTCGTCGGCTCGCCCCGATTCCGTGTACCCAAAAAGTTTACGGGCGCTCGTCCCTTGAAATTCTCCGCTAATACTGGGGGCTTCCGAGGTCCTTCCAACATCGTGAGCGACTTCTGGGCGACTTCAACAGGAGGTTTGGGAGGGGCGATCGACAGTGAGGGATAATCGTTATCTTGCAACAGCTCAGGGGAATTGCCGCCATCGCGAGCGCGTAGATCATGATATCCTCTCCCGCTTTGTCGGTATTTGTCTGCACGGGACTGGCGGGTTGGAAGGATCTTGCCCATCTCAGGCTGCACCCATCTGCGAGGTATGCGTTGTCAAACATGAGCCTCCAGGGCTGCCGAATCGCCGATAGCGTCGGATGGCGACTGATCTTGCGGTACGTATTCCTGTTGTCTGACACAGATGCCATGCAGTCAGTCATCTCCCCCACAAGTCCATCAATCCAGCATGAGTCTGCTGACCGCAGCACCCCACGTCGTGGTACTGTGGCCAGCAGGCCACTTTTCAAGCTCAATTTCCCGGACTCTTCTGGGCGGAATAAAACTGTGTCAGAAGGAGGGCAGGGGGGGTCGAGGTGGCAGTCGCATCAATTCCGAACAAGCTGATGCATCACATGCATCGACAGCAGCTGTTATGGTGATCCACTGCACTGGTGGATCTGCTGCGACTGGACAAACCCACCACCTTTTTGCGGATCGACCTACTGTACCGGTACTGTACCCATTGTTGTGAATTCTCCGGCGACTGATCGGGAAAAGCAAGTTGAGGCTCTCTGACCAGTGCCAAGAGTATCGACCCTTGGCAGACGGCTCCTGATAGGCGGCCACCGCGGGATGGACCTGAGGGTGAATATGGGAAAGATACCGAGGCAGCAGGTTTGATCATGTCTTCGAGGGCTGCCCCCTGTGCCGTATTGAATACGGGTCGCCTTGTGGTCATTGTTGATCGGGTGTCGTATCAACGCCTTGTACACAATCGAGTCCTGTCGACCAGGAGGCCACATGTGCAGCAAAGGATTGCCGTAACACTAACAAGTCGGCCGAATGAACATTCCCTGCACTCAACCGTGAATCTCAGTGCCGCAAAGATAACTTTTTTCGAGCTGAGCAGGATGGCTCAGCGCATGCATGGCCTAAGGCCTTCAATGCGCCGATGACAGGCTACGCCGTCGACAGGTCGACATCTTCAGAAACAGCGCGCGTGTATTAGGGGGCATCGGCATGTTCATGGCAGAAGACATACAGAACGGCATCTTCCGCCCATCGATGCGCTTTCCCGTTGGAATTGACACTGCTTGGCAGGCAAGCTGTCTGCAGAATCACACAATTTATTGTGGTTGTAGGACGAACTCCTGAGGCGGAACTAAAGAAAGCTTACCTTTTTATGCGAAGTAGCTCGCAAATTCGCTAAACGACTCAAACTGCTCCCGAATACCTAGGCATGCTCCGTCCACACAGCCTCGGTCGATTTGGTCACTTCTGCATGACAAGTCGCAATAACATCTCCGGGCATCAGCTTGCTGCCGGCGACCCAGTCGGCTGGCTATGCAATTCCTACCGGAAAATGAGTCGCGTGGCAGTGGACAGGCTCGCCAGTAATGAAGTCTTGTAGCGGGGTTTTCTATTGCAGCGGATGGTGCATGACAATTGCCGGGGGGCCTTACTGAAAATGGGACAAGAATGAATATAAGTCTCGACAGATAGTCAAGAATGCCGAGTAAACTGATCAGTGTTCTGTTATTCTTCATGACGGCCAACGATTTCCTCATGTAGTGATTTCAATGCCATAAGGCTTTCTCGTTGGATCAGTTGTGGCAGCATACCGGCCCTGCCACGGTTTGCTTGAGAATGCGTTCAACGTAGACGATAGAGAGTCGGCGCCCAGCGCAAAAGTAATTGTGTGTTCAGAACGCTGCCAGCTGAACCAGACCACGAATTCGGGCATGCGGTGCGCGATTTGAAGAAACGCAAGCTAGCACTGTCCAGATGACTCCGAAGAATGGGCGCCACAAAGCAAACAAAGCACGCAGGCAGGCTAGCAGCAGGCTGTGTGCGCCCTCGAACTTGATAGTAGCCTCAAGAGCACGTCCAGCTTTTCCAGAACTTGCACGGCTCCGTTCTACCTTGACTGGAGTCCATGGAAACGTGCCTTGCTAGACTGCAGGCAGTGTTATATCCCCTCTCCAAACCTGCGAGGTAAGGTTCCCGTGAGCGTCGAGATGACGCTCCCAAGGGAACGGTACCGGTAAGGATAGAGGATCGTGAAAGCGGTCCCGTGGCCGATAAGCTCGGTGGCTACAAGTCTGTCAAACCCAATTCCAATTCTTGAATATGAACTGAATCTGCCCTAGGCCTGCCTTGGGCAAGGACGTAATGTGGCGATGCAAGGGAAGCCCTGTTGTTGCTCTCCGCCAATTGCGGGGGCCCGTGGTCGGCTATGATCGCTCTCGCCAGCAGGTGCTGAGCCATCTTCACCAATCCCCCGCAGCAAAGATTTTCAAATGCCGAAGAGGTTATTTCAGCGATGAAGTCGTATGGATGCTTGCTCAGGCAGGCGAGTTCATCGACGGCAGCGCGACATCAATCTCATACGATCCGTTGCAGAAGCGGTGAGCTCGATGCAGGCACACTCCTTTCCCGCATGCCACCGACAGTTGCTCAACTGGGAGTATCCCAGCTAGGAACAGCGGGAAGAAGCTTGCATCTATCCGAGTTTTCGGGACAGCGGAAAGATCGTCGACGGGAGGTTGATCAACGAAGGGCGCGACTCGGTCCGTCAGGCCCTCGACCTGGTTCCCAGCCCCAATTGAATTGTTCCCGTCAAGTTTGGGCTGGCCTGGGGCCACCGACAATACATCCGTCATCCGCGCTGTCATTCAACCCGCCACCGGATCGGTGGCTGAACGAAATCGGCCGAGCCGTCCTGTCAAGATGGCGTTATTGTGATGACCTACGCCCGTCCACGAGGCCAAGCAAAGGGTCCTGCTTGACGAGCAGGACACTCGTGTTCAGCACCTTGCCACCAGTACTTGCGCAAAACGCAACCCAGAAATCTTGTTGTCTAGGTTCAACTTGGCACATGTGAGATACAACTTCGGCCTTGGAGCGCAGCACAGCCAGACACCCGCTTTCAATCGATACGATCTGATCTCCAACGAGCAATTATCAAAATAGAGGGATCGTGGCTACCTAGGTAGTCAAACAAAGCGGGTGCGACACCAATCACAACGCGGAAAGACAGCTGAGACTGAAAAAAAGAACCGCAAGAAGAAGGAAAAAAGGGTTCGAGTCTGGGTATTTCCGAGTCGGCGACGTGGAGATACCAATGCTAGCTCATTAAAGAAAAATGCTGTCTCTGCCGGGACCCGTGTTTAGGCCGCCCATGGAGGATCCAAATCCCGTGTGAACTTACAAAGTGCACGCAGGTCGTGTCTCAAGGTCATCGATGCTGCACATATGTGACTGCCGCTGCCAATTTGGCCTCGGAGAAAAGTCGGCCAAGAACAAATATAAGAATTGGAGCAGCACGGGCCGTGCCTTGTCCATCAGGTGTATGATTTTTGGTGGAGTGAAATTTGCTGGTGAGGGTAGCTCATCAGTTGCGCCTGGTTACACGTGCGTTTGTCTTGGCCTGGCGAAGCGAGGCGAGGCTGATCTCGAGATGGCCTCTTCGAGCTTTTTCCCACCTGTCACAAGCGGTCATTCATTTATGCAATCTAACAAGCTGTGTCGTAGGTGATGCTGTGTATGAAGGTTCTCTCCACAGCGTCGCAGGAGCGGTCGAGTAGCCGAGTACCCAGTGTATCGCATTGTTGGCCCAGACCCCCCTTCAGCCACCCAGCCAAGGTCGATGTCAACCGACGTCGCTCGGGAAGACTGCCCGTGGTTGCACGGCATGAGGATGTGCATTGACCTATTTTTTGACGGCGTAGACGACAGTGGAAGCCTTGTTGCAAACAGGTCGTGGCGCATGTGCAACAAGGTTCATTCATCAGCCAGAGCTGTTCCGGCCAAGGGAGACTAGGACCGGCAGGACCGGGTATGCGAGGCGTGCCTCCGGGCACTGGCGGCAATCCAACAATGCTGTGGAACCCGAGTATTGTAGCATGTCGTGTAAGGAAGGGGTCTGGGGGTTTTCGGACTGACTGCTGCACCAGGAAGAACTTGACAAATGATATCATGCTACAAACATCTTGTGTGCGGCACACCCGGTTGGCAACTATCTTATATGAGGTTGCCTTCGTCGAGTCAAGGGATCCAAATTCTTGCCCAAGTGCCGTCTGAACTTTGACATTGGATGCACACATCCCACGACAATGCTCAAACATGCTTGCAAAATGGCCGAAGCAGGCCGACTGTCTCCTGTGAGCGACCAGACGTTCTCGGGCATGCTAGTTGGCAGAGTGTTCACCCGCTGACATTCCAGAACGAACTACTCGACATCCATGTGTCTGTGCACATATTGGCATGGGATAAGATCAGATCAATCGTTGTCTGAAGCGCGATAGGCGTAGGTAGGTCTGTGCGACGCCATCATGATGGCGCCAACATCACTCGCGATGCTTGTGTCTTTTCGTTCGGAGCATCGTGTGTTGGCACCAGTGGAGGAGAAGAACTTTCGCCCACCCGGTGGTCGTCAATGTCTTCAGCATGGGGGCCTGTCGGCGCACGGAGCAGTCGGCTGGCGCAAGACCATGTTGAAGACCCGCAACCCCCAGTCGACAGGATCACAGCAAATCTGCACGAGACTCGCTGCGACAGCAGGGATGCAGAGATGGTGTGGAGGGGCACGAGGAGCAGCAACCGAGGGGCACATTGTATCTCGAAAAGCTGTGCGACGGACATTAGCAGGGCCAATGACCGAAGACGAGGAAAGGCAGGGAGAGGTGCGGGAACCCGAGGGGCCGTACATATGCAGTCGGTAGGTCGGTGAAGGAAGTCGTGGAGGCTGCTCAGTCCATCTCGATGCATCTCAAAGCATCTACAGAGTATCTCAATGCGTCCGAGCACATCGGTTTCCGGTGCAGCAGTCTGACTGCAGCTGCAGCCGCGGAGAAGACCTTGAAACGGCACAGCTGGTTTGCTAGGGCTGGCATTCGAAAACGTTTCAAGCCTGAAGCGCAAAGTTCGATTGGGTATTTTCGAGGCTTAGACCGAGCACCTGGACAAGAGTTGCATGGCATACGGGGCCCTGTTGCGTGGCCACACCATGCTCCGCGGGAAAAGCAACATGGCCTTCATGTCATGTTCATGTCATGTCGCCATGGCCTCGAGAAAGTGACACGGCGACGAGGCCTGCACGACTGTTAGCAAGAAGATCGCAGTCGAGCACCAGTCAGCAACAGCAACAATGATGATCTGGCCTGGCGTGGTTTGGATCGGGTTCAGCTGGGATGGAATGTTCTCAGCCTCAGCCTTGCTCTTTCTTACTCTCGCCCTCGGTCTTCACTCTTCACTTTTCAACTGGGCATGCTCCGCGAGGAGGCAAGGAACGACGCGGGGCAGTTCTGTGTCGTATGTCAAATTTGGGGGCGCGGCCTAGACTGAAACGAGAGAGTGGTGCGTCGTAGATCATGCAGCCAGTCAAGTAGCGTTGGGGCTAGAGCAGCGCAAGGAGGGTGGGTGCCAATGAGCGCCATCACGAGTTGAGTTGGAATTGAGTCGAGGCCAGTCGAGGCGAGGTAAGGTGAGTTCCTAGGGCTGGCGCTGGGACTGGGTGACTTGTTGTGATAGATAATATGAAATACGAGCCCAGTGCTCCGTGGTTGCTTGTGTGTCGGCACGGGTCTGATTCAGTGGTGTTGTGATTCGTGGAGGTGGGATTTAGCAAAAGAATTGCGATCCGAACCATGGCTGAGAGGGAAGAAGAGGGGAGAGAAGACCGAACGGGGCAATTAAGAATTTGGCAAGCTGATCAGGTGTGACGATGGCTGTATGTCCCGATAAGGCAAGCAGAACCCGCCAGAGAGGGTAGCACGCAGCTGGAGGAGGTCGCTGTCATCCTCTGGCCGGTCTGTGCTTGACACTAAAGTCGCTTACCATAGATAGCACTGAGTACGGATTACAACACTGCGCACATGTATCAGTATACAAGGTAGGCCTGCTGGTGCTGGCTGTAGGTGTGGTGGTGCTAATGCCAGGCTTGCCGGACTCAGGCAGTGCACCGTGCAGACCCTGCACCGATCACTTTCACATTTTCAACGATTTCCGTGCGCAGTACCGCGCCTAGTGCTCAGAAACAGGAAAGACCAGTTGACAGAGAGCGGGAGGCTCCGCAGCCGTTGCGGCTTCCTTCTCAAGCTTCAACGGCACGACCCCGCGCCTTGATACTCTGACAGGTGCATAGCATACTTTGTACACGTAATACTATGTAGATGGCAGTTCAGAGCAAGACCTGGTAGTAACAAAGGACCCCTTGGACTGACTTCAACGTCTTCCGACTGCCAGTCAACCACCAGCATCAGCAAAGCCGTCGCTGCATGCGCCTGCCTGAACATGACACCTCAGCTTTTCAACACATCACGAAAAGGAAAAAGAACAAAGAAAAAAAGAAGAAGAAAAAAGGGAAAGAAAGAAAAACCTTTAGGCTCACCGTCGGGACCGATGCCATTCATTGACCAATTCTGCACGACAGAGCCGACGGGAGATCTAGGAGAAAGTCCACACCCACCCACTCTCACTTCATGTCGTCACACCCGGCTCAGGAGGACCCTTCTCGCATCAAGAGATACGGTTTGTGGGTGTCAGAGCGCCAAGGATAGCCCTGCTCTGACAGCGGCTACGGCTTACATGCATGCATCTCGACGATTGACTTCGGTACCCTGCGGATACTTATCCTTGTATCCCACACATCTGCCACCCGTCCCACTCCACTCGCCCAACTCTCAACCACCATTCTCCACGGACCCCCCCTGCCACCTGCCCACCTGCCCACCCGTCCACCCTCCTGCTCATCCAGTAAGTGAGTGCTCTTCCTGTCATGTCCCGTCCCCGTACACTCATGCTGCTGACACTGGGTGGGAGTTACGCCGTGAGTACTTGACTCCATAGTGCGTGATGATAACCCCGCGACAGGGACATGGGCACTTTACCTTGCAGTAGGCTGCGGGTATGGGCTCCACCGCCAACCGGCTATGAACAACCACTCACACGGCACGACTCGACACGACACGACACGACCAGACCACCGAACCTCTCTGCCCAGCAGAGACAGCCAGGCAAGCCAGACGACAGAGCCACAAGCGACAGGGGGGCCATGACCGAGCGAAGACGATCTCTAGCAGTACAAAGTGAAGTACTCTCCACATCCCCCTCCAACCAGATCATCCCACACACAACACACACACACCTACCAACCATGTTCATGTTCACGTTCATGTTCATGTCCATGCTTACCGGTATTCCTGTTCCTGTCCCTATTCCTATTCCTGCTCCTCTGTCTCCAGCTCGACCTGTGTCTGTATCTGTGTCTGTATCTGCATCTGGACAGTAAACTGATATCCCCCCTCCCCCTTCGCCTCCACCCACGCCACGCCACGCAACGCAAGGCAAGGCAACGCAAGGCAACGCAATTGGAATCCTGACTCTGTCCGCATCTTGCTGTTGTGTCACTCCGCCCGCAGCGTCACGAGGCTGTCGGCTCAAGGGTACTTCACGATCGCTGCCACGACCACAGTCTCCTCCTCTCGTTCAGCACCAGCACTAGCACCCGTACCAGGCCGGAGGAATTCCAAGCTCGTCGCTCTTCCTGATCGTCTCGTGTGCCTCTCCGGTCACCACCCACTTGCCGAGCGAAAAAGAGTCCGAACTCAAGGCAAGTCAAGACAAGAAGACACCATCCGGGCTGATCCTCATCTCATGTCTCATGGCTCTGCCGCCCCGGTAAAACTGGCCTGTCGTATCGCATCTCTATCCCACTTGCGACCTCAGATCGACCAAGGGACCACTTGACGAGTCGACGTTGCTGCGCGCCAACCTGCCTCTCGCTTGCAGCTCCAGCTACGTCTCCTCTTCGGGCCCACTCTCTCATGCAGCTCAACAGGCCCTGCTCGCTCCATTCCGGCATCTCTCTACTCTATTCTTCGACACAGAAACACACATATCGTGATCGACTGCCCAACCGCTTGTGCTCTCCTCCTGTCTTCGGACGCCACCTCAACACTCGTCTCCATTGCTGTACTCTACTTTACTGCTGCCCTCCTCCTTCTCCTCCCCCACGTCCTCCACATCCTCCTCCTGCCGCCGCGCATCTCCTTTTGCTTCCTCTTTGGCCTGTTGCTTGTCGAAGTCTACAGTCCATCGCATATCATTGTCCCCATTGCCTACGGACCGGCCACACACCAGGATTCTGCTGATTGGCTTGGTCATCTTTCGCATCTTCCCCCAAGGGAAAGAGAGAGAAGAGGGGAAAAAAAGGAAAGAAGCAGGAAAATATGGAACAGCCGTCCCTGCGCATGGTTGCTCAGGACCGGGTGTTGTCGTGGTCAGAGTCCAATGTCAGCGGTTTTGACTACAGCAGTCACAACCACAGTCACCATATGCTGCCTCCCCGATCTCCCCCATGGTTGGACCAGTTCCACACGACCCAGCCAACGTCAAGTTTTAGTACCACTGTCGACTCCGGCTCCGCCTCCACATCAGCCATCTCGAGCTCGTCGTCGGTCACTGCACGGTACCCGATGAACGGCCAATTGTCCCCCATCAGCACCGGCATGGACATGCCTCCTGGTCCTTCGACCGACGACAGCGCTTGTTCTTCTGCCACTGACTCGTTGCATGCCCCACAAATGTCGCACTCGGCGTCGTCATCCATCACAGACTCGTGGAGTATGGTCTATGGCGACACTGCCGGCGACGTCCATGTGACACACGTTGTGGGCGACAACGATGTTCACTGGGACCACGGCTCGGACGACGGCCTGGCTGTACCCAAGGTTGAGCCCATGGATGAAGACGTGCGGATGGACGAGATCAAAGAAGCGCCACCAACGCCCGTGCCAAGCAACACCAGCCCGACATCCGTCCAGCCCAAACAGAAGCGTCCAAGAGGTCGTCCGCGAAAACACCCCCTCGCACCCGCCGCTGCTTCGAACAAGATCACCAAGGGTCGGTCCAAGACCGGATGCCTTACCTGCAGAAAGCGCAAGAAGAAGTGTGATGAGGCCAAGCCGAGATGTAAGTTCAGCCCTGTGCCGCTCGACGATCATAGCCGTTTGGTAACCTCGAGCCGAAAACACATATCTTTCGCCACTGTCGTCGCTCAGGGCATGTATGCTGACCCTTGTACCAGGCATGAACTGCGAAAAAAATGCCGTCGTGTGTGAGGGCTATCCGGAGAAGCAAATATGGAGGAGTGGCAAGGACAGATTGGACGGTATGCAGCATCATAACGGCCGCCAAATGATTACTTCTCGCTGACGCGCATCTTAGGACATACTCATCCGGCCAATCCTCTACCGGTGATCACTATGCAGCCTATATTTCACGGCTTGGAGAACGCAGAAGACATGATCTTCTGGAAGCACTATCATGCTCACCTGAGTACGGTCCTCACGGTCGAAGGGGAGCACAAGAACGCGTTCAAGGATCTGCTCATTCCCATTGCCACAAAGCACCGAGGTTTGATGCACTCCATTCTCGCACTTGCGAGCAAGCATCTTGACTTCGAGACCCCATACGGCCTCAAAATCCTCAAGGACAATCCCAGCTCTAGTCTCGAGGCGCTTCAGCAGAGATCCGACTATCATCATGAGAAGGCCATGGAGAAATTCTATGAAGATATCGCCCGGTCTCAGAGCGCTGACAGAGATGACCCGGAGTATTCAACCATTCTGTCGGCTCGCTATGGCCAGATGATGTGCCTGCTTTTGGAAGCACTCGCGGAAGGTAATCCCAGGGGGGAGCACAGAGTGCACCTCGGTGGCTATCAGAGGTTGATCCAACACTCACCACCGGAGGACCCCGCATTCCTGTCCTTCATCATGGAATTCTTCCAGTATCACATCTTCGCCGACGAACTGATTCACTTTCCGGACATGCACGCTCCGAGGCTTGCCTCGGAAGATTGGGCACCTCTCACCTCCATACACCCGCCTCGATTGTTGGGTGTTGCGGATGGCCTGTTCAACTACCTGTGCCAAATCACGTCGCTCAGAAATACCATCAGATCGAACATGGGTGCTGGCGTGGACCCCGCTGTCGACTACACAAGCTTATACAGGGCGGCGGAGATTGACGCGGGAATCCGAGACTGGCAACCGTGTTGGCCACCAGGAGACAGCAGAGATCGCGTCTCGCTGCTGTACAAGCAAATGATGTGGGTCTATCTGTTCCGTACCATCTACCCGCCGTCCCCCATGTCGCCACCCTCGTCAGCTAGCTTGCCTCTACTGCACGGCTCCGCTGTCGGCGCCGCGACAACCAACACGCCTCCTACCTCCGGTCACAACAGCAGCTGCTCGTCTCCGTCCATGCGCCCTCGCACATCCGCCTCGACTGTGCATCCCCAGCCGGTCCGGCGCCACACCATCTCCAACTACACCGCCTCTCAGGTACCACCTCCTGCCGCTAGGCACCATCAGCACACCTCGAGCTTGGACTCCCACCACAGCCACATGCACGGGGGCACCGAATCGCCTCCGCCATTCCGTCAACCCCCCAACCACGATCCTCGTATCACACTTGCGGTTGAGGAGTCTCTTTCCATCCTCGACTCCTTCAAGCCAAGTGACCCGTCTCAGAAGCTCCTTCTCATCCCGTGTCTCGTCATCGGCACGGCATGTTTCTCGCCTGCACACCAGGAGCGCATACGAGGTGCCATCAGGACCGTCAAGGGCTACACCGGTTTGAGAAACTCGGAGCGCGTCGCCGAGCTCCTCGAGGAGGTCTGGAGGTGCATGGCGCGTGGTGAATGGGCACGCGTTTGGGACTGGCAAGGCATTGCCAGAAACATGGGTTGTGATGTCCTATGTTGCTGAAAGGCCTCCGAGCCTTCCCGCCTCCGCGGTCTGCTACTAGGACCGACGACTTTGACGCTGCCTACCCGTTCACGACCAATCTTCCATATCACATCAACGTCCACAAAGGGAGGGGGCCACACACACACACCTCCACACACCCGCACACCATTCGTTCCTCAAACTACAATATGCTTTCCACTGTCCTCGCCATTTCGATGCAGGCGAACCTTTCACCACCCTCGCTGAGGCTTTTACGCCGGATACCCCCTCACTTTCGCTTCTTCAACTCGGCCTCAGCGATTCGGCTCGACTTCCTGTCTTTACATCCTGTCTTTACAGTATAGATTATCGAAAGGGGCTGGCGGATGTCATTTTGGGCGTTAGCGATCGATCTTTTCACAGCATTTTTACAGCATTGATGGCGTTGCTCTGATCTCCTATTTTTCTAGGGCTGGGGTTGTCTCCGGTCATCTCATTTGTAGAAGTATGGGACCTTTCTCGGAGTTTTGACGGGCACGGTACCAGTCCAATCACGGCCGAGGAGCGGGGAGTGAGCTGGGTGTTTATTGTTGGGGATTTTACTTTCCTTTTCTTCTGTTCATTGCATGTTGGTCACTTAGACACGGCCGGGCGGACAGATGTTGCTTTTCTTCCTTCCTTTCTTTTTCTTCTCTCCTTCCCTCCGGGTTTCCCGCTGGGTACTTAGATAGTCATCTATACCTTAGGTGTCGCGAATGGTGATTTTCCGCCGACGAGCTCGGACGTCGTTCCGATGCCAAGGCGCCACACATACACCTCGTGCCACAAGCCCTGCTGTGTGACAGTGATCGTGTAACACAATGAGGCTGCAGACCTTGGTGTTCTCGCCTGCTCGCCTATGTCTAGCGTTCCAGTCAGGCGACAGTGCTGCCACAGAAGACATGTCTCTGGCCTTGCTTTTGGGGGAGATTGAGACATGTGTCTCAGATTGCGGGTCTCCGATGGACGGATGACCACCCTCCCATAATCCCTGCAGACCGTTTGACGCCTCGTCATCGATGCGTTGACGATTGTGAATTCATATAGGTCTCTTGTGATCAAGAAGGTGGCTGGCTGATGTTGGATACGAGCATGGGCAAGCAGACAGAGAGAGAAGGAAAACAGGAAGAAAGGGGAGAAAACACGTTGAGACCAGCGCGTCTCCGAAACTTTTGCCAGTCTGGACCAAGTAGTCGATGTATTTTCCCTACCGGTCTCTACGTACCAGTGCATTTACGTTACATCGAAATACAGGTTATATTACACAAACGCACTTTAATCTACGACACCAGGCGGCAACAGGCTAATGTAGTCCACAAACGCGGCCTCGATCCCCTGCGGCGTGCCCACGATCCGCAGCTCGTCTCCCTTGTGCGCCCTTACACCCCTGAACGTGATCCTCGTCGCGGCGCTCTCGTCCGGGGCCGAGCTCGGGGCGTGACCAAGCGTGTCCTCCATGTCGCCGACCCACGACCCCACGGAGCGGTTCCCGAGGAACACCTCCCAGCGCGCGCGCCCGCCGATAACGTCAAAGTAGTTGACGGCGAGGTCGTACGTGCCGGTGCCGAACCGGTCCCCGTCGAGGACCGTCGACGCCGTGGCCGCGGTTGCGCTGTCGTTGGACGTCGTCATGATGCCCCGGGACCCGCTCGCGGCCTCGAAGGGCTGAACGTCAAACACCTCGTACCCGTCGAGCTCGTCAAAGTCCTCGGCCTCGACGCGGTACGGGTGGTGCAGGACCCGCCCGCGCTCGTCGGCGATGGACGTGAGGTTGTGGTAGAAGTCGACGATGCTGTCGCGCCACACAAGCGCGTGGCCCGCCTGGTACGTTTGGCGAAACAGCACCTCGTTGAACCGCTGGTCGTCGACGCCGGGCAGGCCGCGCAGGCTCTCCCACATGCCTACGAGGTCCTGAGCCGTCTGCGCGCCCGCGTAGTGCGCGTCGTAGAAGTGCTGGATGACTGTCGTGTTGGGGGTGTCCTTCAGCTTGTGCGTCCAGGGTACGTGGTGGAACCACAGCAGCAGGTCGTCGGGCGTGCTGCCGACGTCCTCGTACTGCTGATATACCTCGGGTGGGTACTGGCCGGCGTATCCCGTGCCGTTGCCCGTGCCGTTGAACACGGTCCGGTCCATGCCGATGCTTTCGGGACCCGCACGAGTCCACTGGCAGTAGCCATTGCCATCCTGTGACTGGGGTTTAGGCCCGTAGTGGTTGCCCAGAATGTTGGTTAGTGTCTGGACGCCTAGATTCCCCGTGTAGTTCTCGTACGCGGGCCACGAGAGCATGCCCATGCGCGCGACCGTGTCGACGACGGACCCGTCGGACGAGAAGGTCAGGCGCGTCCAATCGCGCAGGATGGGCTCGGGCTCAAGCGCCGGGAGCCATGCCAGGCGCCCGTACGCATACAGATTTGCCATGGCGAGGTGGCTGCCGAGCCAGGTGCTGTTGAGCCCGACGTTGACGACCGCGGCGGACCCGGAGAGCGTCCTGTTGAAGCGCCGCCCGCCGACGATGTCGCGCACGAGGCTGGTCTGATTCGCCACGCGCAGGTCGAAGTCGAGCACCGTTTGCCACAGCGCTGGACACTATCAGCATGCGGAAACGGAGCACAAAGTAACGTTGGGATCCGTGACAGTAGGAAAGGGATGCCTACGGGCCAGATAGACCAGGTGGCACTGCTGGCCGAGGTACTCCTGCGCGACCTCGAGCTCGATGGCCACGTTGGTGTGCAGCAGGTTCGCGAACAGCGGGCTCGCGGGCTCGCGGACCTGGAAGTCGATGGGCCCGTACTTGATCTGCACGACGACGTTGTCGTCGAACTGCCCGTCCAGCGGCTGGAAATAATCCACGGCGGCCTTGGCCCGGTCCGCGTACCAGTCGCTCTCATTGAGCATGTCGTTGTACACAAACGCGCGGTACATAATGGTCCCTCCGTATTTGGCCGTCGGCCGCGCAAAGAGGTTTGCGCCGTCAGCGAGCGTTCGGTTGTACGACATGGGGCCCGGCTGGCCCTCACTGTCGCCCTTGACCAGGAACCCCGAGAGGTCTGGGACAGTCGTGTAGATATAATCCGTGATGTTGGTCCACCACGCGATCACCGCGGGGTCCAGCGGGTCGAACGTTCCCAGCGTGGCGTTGGGGCTCGCGAAGTTGAGCGAGATGCCCGCCTGTACGCCGTACGGCCGGATGGCGTCGGCGATGCGGCCCAGCCCGGCGATGTTGGTGTCGTTGAGCATGTTCTCGTCGGCGTTGACGTTGTTGACGATGAGGCCGTTGAGGCCGACCGAGGCCAACAGCCTTGCGTATTCGGCCACCCGGGTGAGGTTGTCGCGGACGACACCCCCGTCGAAGAAGATGGAGGCGCCGCCGTAGCCGCGCTCGATGCTGCTGTCGAGGTTGTCCCACTGGTTGACCCAGCGAATGGGCGCGTTAGGGTTGGATGCGTACGCCACAGGGGTGAAGTTGCCCTGCGCGAGGGAGGAGAGGTAGGTGAATGCGCCATACAGCGCGCCTCGCTCGGTCTCACTGAGGATGAGAACGTTGCCACCGGTCGTGTCCAGCCAGAACCCGTCACCCTCGAGCTCTGGGGCCGTGGTGAGCTGCCCACCAGCTGCGGTGTACCCGGCGACCGTGCCTACGGTGATGGACGAGGTGGCATTCTGGCTCAGTGAGAAGTCGACTGGCACCGTCTTGCCCAATATGCCGTTGAGGCCTTGCTCGAGCTCAAGACCCGCCGTATATACCGGACTGCTCTTGGTGGTGTTGAGAGCTATTATGGTTGAAGGGACGCTCGAGACGTGACTCTCGGCATCCGGTATGCGTGCATAGCGGAGCCAGGCGGCGAGGCCATCTTCGGCCACTGTCGACCCCAGAAGGGGCGCCAGAATGAGGAGTCTGCGCAGCATGGTGAGACTTCCAAGGTTGCCCGGAGCTGACGATGTCCACCATCGAGAGGGCGGGGTGACATGGGAGTATTTATGACTTTATCCAGGCCCGATATCATGTTCGATTTGCCAGAACGGACATCTGGATCGGCCTAGTCATGGCCGTCATCTACTAGCTCGGCACTGTTTGCCGTTGTCCTGCAGGGGAGGAGGATAAGATCTCTCGAGGACATGCCTAGCTTTCTCCCTTTGCCCCGCAGGACTTGTCATCTTTTTGCGCGATATGACAACCGAAACTGTTCCTGACCTGACCATGCTGTTCGGCGTTCAAGATACCGAACCGGACAGTGTTTGCCATGCAGTTTCCCCAGGTTTTGCTGCGAGTTTACTCCACGTCGTCATGCGGGGGTGAGTCTGCTCTCCAGAAAATTGACTATGGGGTCCCCAGATTCAGGGAGATTGTGGTTGAACAGGGCTAGTAGACAGTTTTTAGTTCACATCTCCACGAATTGGTTGTATTCCCGGGACTTAGCCTAAACTTGCTTGCAGCGTCAGCACGCAGCCAGGGCTACTACCAGACCCGTTCCGCCTGGCCTGGAAATTCCAGCACGTGGTGGGGTAAACGTTTCTCTTCGATACATCAGCAGAAAGCATGGCTTGATTGAATAGGAGCCGAACTGCCTCGAGGTTCCTGAGTGAAGCCGCGAGTTAGTTATACATAAGCCCGCCTACGTTGGTGTCAATGTGCTCTCGTCTTGATCTGAATACATTAAACGTCAAGAAATGATTACGATTGGAGCTGCCAATCATGTCTTTGTTATCGAAGCCCAAAAATGGTCTACAAACTCATCAGGTCAGTCAATGTCTCATGAAGACATTCAAGACATCAGAACACTAATGATGCCAGATAGGAACAATGACACAGTGCCAAATGTGGCTATGAGTGGCGACAAAAGCGATATGGAGCATCTGAGATCAGTGATTATATAGGACGAGGCTTCACAAGGCTTTGAAGAGAACAAGTACAAAACCAAGGTAGATTCAATGCAAGGCAAGATAAATGGCAGCACATCTGCATGTACTAGCATGTTGAAAGAACTTTATGCAGAGTCCCGAGCTATCAAGATACGGCTCTCTGCAGTAAACCTTGGAGGCTTCAAAGCTTCTGGCCATTATAGTATTTTCATAATCTTGCCATAGCTTCTACGAACTGAATACACTGGCTTTGGTTGGTTCTTTTTAACTTCTTTTCTGCTTGTTGAATAAGGTGATCCCCCTTGTTGTGTGAGATTGGTGCTTGTGGCATGAATGTGTAGTGACCGGATCAATGCAAATCCGTACGATTCCGTAGCGTATGGCTCACAGTTGGCTGGAACTAAGTGATGAGAACATTGGGGAAATCGATGCCAGAGCTCTGCCGACAACACAACAGACCCCGCTCCATAAAGGAGCCATGCTCACGTGGGGAGACGGACGCATACAGTCATCCTAGGCTTCTCCAGCAAGACAATGATATCGTGTACTAAGAGTAGGAGTCATTCATACCACGCATCACAAGTGATGCTCAGGTGGACTCTGGCGGATGCGATCCCCGTTTTGATACTCGAGACTCTCTGTCATAGATCTGGAACATCAACACAGCACCTACGCAGTCATCATGTCCTCAAATCCGGTCGGTGTGGCCATCGTAACAGGTGGCTCCTCAGGGATAGGCCTCGCGCTGACGAACCACCTCGTCGCAAAGAAGTGGCACGTCTTCATCCTTGACATCCAGCCTCCCATGCTTCCCCTTCTACCCGAGCTCACCACGTTCCTGGAGACAGACGTGTCAAAATGGGACCAACTCGCCTCAGCCTTTCAGACCGCCTATTCCAAGTTTTCCCGCCTGGACTTTTGCGCTCTCAATGCCGGCACCGACGACCGGGACGACATATTTCACAGCATCTCCAAAGACCCAGCGAGGCCGCCGCGAAAGCCCAACATGCTGGCCTTCGAGGTGAATCTGTACGGGCCGTACTACGGCGTCAAGCTTGCGGCGCATTACATGAGCCTAAACCCTGAACCGGCGCCCGAAGGCGGTAAAATCGTCATCACAGCCTCCGTGGCGGCGTTCTACGCGCATCCCGTTATACCGCAGTACAGTTCGGCAAAATACGGAGTCCTGGGTCTGACACGAGCACTCGCACCCGTGGCTAGCCAGGTCAATATCCGGATTAATGTGAGTTCGAGGCAGCTTCATTCTTTCGTCTTATGAGATACCCCAGGAGATGTCGTGGGAGGCGTTTTGCGAGACTGTACGTCCGTTTTCTTCCCTGTAGTCCACTCAAACATTGTGATACTGGATCTGCAAGTTGTTAATCTGGGTTGCTGCAAGTGTCTTTGTCCAGCCATGGTAGCAACAGGCCTGGCTCCGCCTGGCTTGCTCGAGGGGATCCCGAAGTCGCTCATAACACCGATGAGCACGATGCTGAGAGCGTTTGACGAGCTTGGTGAGTTTGACAGGTTGGCGACTGAAGGCAGGAAAAAGTGGGTGAGCCAAGGGCCCAGTGGTGCTTCAGTCGAGGGCAATTTGCAGGAGCTATATTACAGGGAAGAGCTGCCCAATGATATCGTCAGTGGTGACGACGCCCCAGATATGGACAAGGTTTGGGAGACGGCATATATTGAAAGAAACAAAAGATTTGAACAACAGGGCGCATGATACACGAAAGCCCTGGAGCGAATCGAAATGTAGTTGGGTCCATTTGTTCTTAGACGACTCGCATTCGAACCCTGCCAGTGTACTCGTTGGATTCATTCCCTGGGCCATATGTATATCCATGGTGTATTCTTCATGATGATTGTTTTCAAGTTGATTGGTCCTATTGAACAGATTGAATTCGAACCCAGTGTTGCTAAAGCTACTGCGTGGGTCTTTGTGCTCTCCGTCGCCTCTGGCCCCTGGAGCCTCTGTAGACCTCCAGCCCTCCAATTAGAAAGCCAGACAGCCAGACCACATAGCCGAACGACCAGAAGTCTAGAGGACTAGAGGTTCAAAGAAGGCCAGAAAAGGCCGACCAGAGTCGGAGAAGTCCAATGGAAAGTGGAGAAGGTTCCAAAATGAGACTCGCTCGTTCAAACAACAATCATTAACAAAATAACGTTCTTTTATATCACTTGCGAAGATCTCTTTGCGTTACTAACACGCACAGCGCAAGTAAGCAGCACAGTCAACTGCTTCTTGGAATCTTCAGCGTATTGATATGTACGGCGTTGTATTAAAAGGAAGAAGGAAGGAAGGAAGGAAAGCTATCGTTGGTCTAAATGGGCCACATTTTTATAGCTAGCCCCTCAAGTGAATGCCCTGTGGATGTGCCCCCCGCCCCCCCCCCCGGTTCTTTCTACCACGTATAGTGAATAAATCTAAATTCAGCAGTCATCAAATTTAAATTGTCGAGGTATATTCTCGGCACAGTCATCAAATCTGACAAGCACAGAGGTCGAGTCTGAGTCGCTTATGTGAGAAGTCTTCCAGCCCAGGGGGTCCAGCTCAGAACCATGGTCAGCTGGGCCCGTTTTGTTACCCTGAATATGGGGGCTACTGTCATTTCTCAATTCAGAACTCTGTTTGCTCTACTTGCTTGTCCTTGGGGGCTAATATGAGTTGTCACAGTATAATTATGTAACACACGTTGAAGACCAAGCAATGGCCCAGGTAATTTGTGATTTAACCAGCCCAGTATGAGTGGCGTGTTCTGTTGTTGGTAAAATGTCTTGCTTTGCAATTGCACATTTGGTAAGTTGGCTGCAATAGAAACTTGTAGGCTATCGGATATGGCCTACTGAAGGTTTGCTCTACACCATTCTCAAAGTCTTACTGCGGCTTATGTAGATTGACTGAACGGGTTTAGTGTGATGCAAACGATATTTGTAGTCCACGATGCTACCTAGGTGGTTACACGACTTCCAACTGCAAAGCTGATCTTGGCGTTGGCGTACACTCATCTCACCTCGAAGAGCGTCCGTATTCTTGGCCGGCAGGCGTCGCACTTGATCGTTACGCGAGAGCGGCCTCAGAAGTCCAGGGCAAGGAGAGAGAGGCGCCCACATGCCTGCCCCAGGGTGGCCCGCCCAGGAGTACTGTAACGTGTCTCAATATGTTGTTAGGCCAACATCACCATGGCCGTTGGGGCCAGTCTGTACGGGATCTGCGCCTTGACACATAGTCCCACAAGTGGTCCAGGCCTTCCAGATGCGAGCCCAAAACATGCAGCTCTTGGGTCTACGGACCATGTCGTATTAGCAGCTCTGTCCGAGGGAGACCGACGCCGCTCTGACTAAGACTCCGAGACCGAGAGAAAGGGAGCTCAGCATTCAACGTTATCCGGCGGTGACACTCAGGTAGCGCTCAAGGACACACAGTGGAGTTGGAGGCGGACTGGATATAGACACGGAAAGATGACATTCGGCCACATCGAGCGGGCAGCGTATCAAACGAGCATCGCAATGACTCCTATGATGGGTTCAGATGGTTTCCTATAAGAAGGAGGCAACATCACGCCTTTGCTCTCTCTCAATCATCTTTCTCATCATCACAAAACAACAAGAACAATTTCATTAATCATATCTTTCTTCAGCGTCCCTCTTTTTCAGGCAAGCAGGAATTGCCCTTTCCTTCTCGAACACAAATAATTCCTCGTCAACAACATTCACTATTTGCATTACGCGATCCCGTTATTTTTTGCTCTGCCTCCAAGATGAAGACCCTCCAGGTTCTCGTTCTCGCCTTGATGGCTTTCCAGATCAATGCGATCCCGATATTTGACAAAACCACCAATCAGCAAACCTCAAATACCAGCTCAGAATCTCAAGGCGGTAAAGGCGGAGACAACAACGCAAAGACGAACGGAGGCAATGGTGGGTCAGGTCCTTCTAACCAGGACAGCGGTAATGGCGCAGCTTCTGGTCCTGCAAACGGTGGGAAGGGCGCGACGATCGGCAATATCAGCGCCGATAAGAATGTCAACACTGGTAGCGGAGGATCCCAGAGCTCCAGCAATTCACAGACGTGCTATGGCAGCTGCAACGTCAGTCAATCAAACAACCAGAGTGGCGCCAACGGAGGAAGCTCTGTGGACAACGCTCCAACCTCTTTTGGGGATATTGGCACCACGAACGCGAACGGTGGCGAGTCAAAAGGTGGCGATGGCGGCAAGGTGAGTACACACCCTCTCTACACCTTGACTCTGAAACTACCTAGGTACGTATTTGATCTAACCATTTTGATGACAGGTCACGGCTGCTGGAGACGGCGGCAAGGGTGATCAGAAAGCCACGAGCGGCACTGGCGATGGCGGTCAAACAAACGGGAAGGCCACGGGCGGACCGCAAGACAACAAGCAGACAGAGTCGACGGACCTGGATTTTAGCCCTACCATACCCCTGCCAGTCTAGGTCTCCCCGGGGGAGTTCCGTGTGAAGGGCCCAAGTCAGCTAATTGTGCAAAATCGACGGACTGATAGGGAGGGCTCTGTGAGGGCTTGAGAAGACAAATGGACCGTGATGGTAGTCAGTCCGGCTAGGCTAGCAGACCCGCCCTCCCTCCTGGCCCAGCTATATGGTCCTTTGGAGCCCTCGGGGAGTTCGTGTGTGGGATAGGTATTACAAGTGTGCGGAAACCCGGAAATGAGCTGGTCTCGTCGTTGGGTAGTGGCGTTTGGGCGTTTTGCATTACATGTATTTCCAATGACCTAGGCAGTTTGGCCGCAAGGACAGTTTATCATAATGAAGTCTTTGAGAGCCTTCTTAATATCAAGATCGGAACATTACCGTTCTGCTCGTAAGCTCCTCTTTGCAGAATTATGCTCTAACTCCTTGACTAAACTCCAGCTAGTTTCATAGTTGTTAGCAAGGTAAATGTTTACCGTTTAAGGTTCAAGTATTATGATATTGTAGATCGCTGTTCAGGGCCAGTGGCGCATAGGTTGCACTGTACAATCAGCTATTACCGGCGACTTCAGACAAATGTTGGTTATCTCAAGGACATCTCCTCCTGTTATATAACACTACTCGACCCACAGCCGGCCGTGGCAGGTAACCTGCATGGGCGGTCTAAACAGCGGCTAGGGTAGTCGGCGATACTTCGCAATCCCTGCTCCAACATCCGCCTTGCATCTTTCTGAGGTACTTTCGTTTGGCTGAGTCCCACAATTTGTTTTCGTTAGTCCCTAGGTTGGCCTTGCTGGATCTTCCCCAGCTAGCGAGAATCCCATGTTTTCAAGCGACCTTTATCGGGGTGGCTCTTCAACACAACCATGCTTCGACAGCAGGACAACATGGCCGTACCACTGATCGTCCAGCTGGCCACGCGCATCGCCACCAACACCTCGAAGGTGAGCGAATACCTGGCAGCCAATGACCTGCTCCAGCCCTCGTTCGACTTGGACACACCAGCTACTCCGGTCCCCAGAGATGCGCAAGAAATCGAAGCACTCCGTCAGGCGGTCTTGAGGGACACCGCCGAGCTTCGATCCATGATGCTTGTCCCCAAAGAATTCCTCTTCAGCGCCGGTTCTATGGCGAGGAATGCTTCCCCAAAATAATCCCATATATTGGAACAGTTCTGCAGGCCTTTTTGTACGTTGGTTAGCTGGACCCCCGGCTACTTAAGTACGGCCCTCTTAGCCGTACAACGAGGGACTTTCTCTTCTTCCCTCGTTGTGCAACTTAAAACTATTCAGTTTCACCGCCCCGATTCAAAGTCGTACGTATACGGAAGTCATTCCAAGACCATACGTTCTTCCGAGCTGAGCGTGAGGATCTTGCAGGCGCTGATACCCGCGCTAAGGCCTGGTGCCAAAGTCATCGTCAACGAGGCCGTCATGCCGAGTCCGGATGGAATGCCGAAGGGCATGGAGACCATGATCAGAGGGTTTGACCTGGTCATGTCTTCGATCCAGAACGCGAGGGAAAGGGAGCTGGAGACTGGAAGGATCTTTTCAGGATGGCAGATGTGAGATTTGAGTTTCAAGGGGCTTCTCCACCTGGATCGAATCACTCGTTACTGGTGGCGGTCTGGAGAGGTGTCGAAACCTAGGCAGGCTGCTCTCACCAGTTACTCTCCATTTCGACGAGCATCACGTACGTTCATAAGCATCTTGTCTTTGTCCAACGACAAGGTTGCTCTGGCCTTCTCGCCTTCCGGCCCTCTCGGCCTGTCTGGAATCTACATATACAATGAACAATCTCTCTTTTTATTTACTATCTGAAAACAGTGCGTGCGTCTTTCAAGTTGCCAACGTTGTGGATTGTGTGTTTGAGTGTGTATCTTGTAAAATCATTGCCCTATAGACGGTCTTCCCGCCTCAGGGCCTGAGAGGACGCTGTCGCATCCATTCTGAGACCTTCTCTTTCCAGGTCCCATCCACGAGTCCACCCAAGACCGCCTCGACGTCCGGAACGTCGGAGTGCTTGACCCCATCAAAAATCACGTCGATCTCTTCGAGCGTCTTGCCTTGGACCTCGACCCAGTAGTAGGCAATGAAAACAAAGATGGCCACATTCCATGCCGCGTTCATGATATACAGCTTCCAGCCGATCCTCTCCAGAGCGAAGAGGAATGCAAAGTTTCCCCAGATGCCCGTGGCACAAACCACGAAGGAGAACATGCTCATGCCCCAAGCGCGGATGGAGAAATTGAGCATCTCTGCGGGTACCAGGAACAATATGGGAACCCAGCCGAACGCCATGCAGGCCGAGAAGAGGAATATCATGGCCACGTTCGCGTATATCCCTGGCATATACTTGGAGTCCCCATAGGTTTTCGTCAGAATCCCAACAATGAATAGCACGACCGTCAAAGATCCCGTTGATAGCAAAGCCGCGCTTTTGGCCCCGGCTCTGTCCGCATAGAAGCTGCCGAAGATGGACACCAACAGCGTAATACTATTAATGCCGATGTTGACAAGCAGCTGGGATTTCTTGTCCGTCAGCCCGGCGGCGTCCAACATGATCCCAATCTCGTACTGTATGAGGATGTTTCCTTGCACCATCGAGAAGAAAGCGCACGTCGCCGTCACGACTAGGCGTTTCCTCGCGCCGCGGTGGCGAAACATGCGCGTCCAGGGCATCGGGTTGCGCTCGTAGCCGATGGTGTCGACGATCTCGCAGAACTGTAGGCGGACGAGGTCGTCGTCCGTGTCGCCGCCGGCGTTGACGTTGGCGAGGACGTGCAGGGCCTCGTTGTGGCGGCCCATGTCGACGAGCCATCGGGGCGACTCGGGCATCCAGGGGAGGAGTATTATGCACCAGCAGCCCCAGACCCCCTGGAGCAGGCTGGGTAGGCGCCACGCCCAGGCTCCCTCGATCTGCGCGGTCGCATAGGTGACGCCGGCTGCCGCCAGGGCGCCGACAAAGAACAGATCGTTGAAGAGGCCGAGCCCCCAGGCGCGCTGATTCCACGGAAGCACCTCGGCAAGGTACGCTGGAGCCGTGATGGCCGAGGCGGTGGTCCCGAAGCCGACCATGATGCGGGCGGTGCAGAACATGCCAATATTCTGAGCCGCTGCCTGGATGGCGGCTGCGACGACGGTGATGAGCGCAGCCCAGAACAAGGTGAAGCGTCGGCCATACGCATCCGTCAGCCAACCCCAGAATGGACAAGCGATGCAACCGCCAATATACAAGGTGGCAATATTCAAGGAGCGAGTCGCGGTTGTCAGGTCAAAGTAGTCGGTATACTGTGGCATGATGTTCAGGCCGCTCATCATAGCTCCATCGTATCCCTGAGTCTGTCGGTGTCAACATATCGCGCGTTAGTGACTGTTCATCGTTGGAAGCCTTCCCCCCCCCCCCCCCGTGAGAAGGCTACAGCTCTGCGGAAGTGGTTTGGACCCACTGCCGCCGTGACAATGCAGCACGCAAGAAGAATGAAGGTGTTCCCGGTTGTCGTTCTCGGATACCAAGTTGGCGCTGGGAAAGGGAGGATATCGCCCCTTTTGGCAGACCACCGCCTGGGCGAGCTGCTAGACATCGTCGTCGAGGAGAATCCTGGCTCGCATGCCGTTGGACTTGAAGAATTCGCGGACGGGCGCCACAATATTGAGACCATCAAGCGTGAGGAACTTCCATTGCGGTAATACAGTACCCATCTCTTCACGTTGGACCGACGTCATGGACCATGGTGCAAAATATAATCTGCGGCCCAGCAAGTCTCCCTGTGATTGCTGGGATTGACAACCCGATGGTGCGAGGCATTGCGTGCTCGCATCAACTCAGAGTTTGGCTAATAATTTGCAGGCAGATGACCACACATCGTACAACGGCTTGTACTAGGGTCGCGGAGCCGGGAATCGTATCCAAGCAACACAAGAGCCACCAAACTAAGTCGTGCTTGATGGTGGTGATCTAGCTTTTCAGCAAGCCATCCTGGCGTGGTTTTATGTCCAAGGCAGGGCAAGGTTTTCAAAAGGGACAAAATAGGATTTCAGCATTGAAACCACGTCCTTGCCCACCATATTCCGGCTTGCAGCTGTATGTACGATAGGTAGACCTTTTCAGTCTAGAACAAATCTTCGAACATCGACGCCCATGAACAACTGACTCGTACCATGTTAATAATAAGTTGTCTGGCAGGCCTCGATAGGTATAGTTCAAGTCCGATCTCTCACCCGGAAAATTACCGCATCGGGAATACAGTAGAGCATACTGCTCCAAAGCCTCCGTCCAGACTGCGGACCTGGACTTCACATCGTCTGAAGAACAATGACGAGCCACATGCAAGCAACGAAGCTGCGGTTTGGCGACGGACTAACTCAACTTGGAGGCCGCAGCGTTTGCCGTCAGAAGCCAGGAAGCCCTACCGGATACCCTCGGTGTTGATCAACTCTCCAGTGTGCTGCTATGTTTGCTCTCAGTGCAGCAATCGAAACAATGCCCAAGAAACCTTATCGAGTCATGAGAGCTCGGTCAGGTAGTCTTGGCTGAGTCCTCTTTGCGCTTTGTGCGCTGTCTCGTGATCTGTCCGGGTTTGCGTTACGGCGGCGGCGATGAGTGGTCCGGAACGACCGCCGCTCGATCACGGCGTTGTGGGTCTTCCAGAGCCGATCGGAAGCACGGAGTCTTCGGGCTTTCCACCGGACATTGAGGGTCTCCTCGGCACAGACTATCTGACATACGACGGCTATTAGATGATCCATACAGCTGGAGCTGACACGTGGCGGTAGCGCACAAACCAGAACCCCCACCCCTCCCTCCTCTTTCTGTCGCCGTCTCGCAAGCGCAGACATTTCTGCTGATGAGCTGACAGTTCACGTATTTGGGTGGTGCCCCGGATGTGTTAATAAGGTGAGGGAGGCTCTGGGCCGCGGATGTCGGTGCCTGTCTGCGTCTTTTCAAAATAGAAAAAAAAAAAAACGGATATACCCGAAGGAACGGCTTACAAGTCTTCGGGTCGACGCGTGGTCGGATGCAATTTGATGATAGCCGACATGGAGTGAGAGTCATCAATTATGGTTTGGACCTTCCTTTTTTCGTCAAGGCTCTTGGGACCGTGCCCCCTCCCCTTTGCGGATCGCCACACACACAACATTGGAACCCCACATGCAAGCTTGCCGACTGGCCGAGCGCCCGTCACGTTGCAATCAATCTGGGCGAGCCGGAGGAGGCGACGCATGGACTCCAGGATGGAGGGGCGATGGCACAGCCATGATGATAATGCTGTCTCGTTTATTAATTTCCAGTCCGCCCGGGGAAACTCGTCACACTTCGTCTCATCTTCGAGTCTCGGGGGGCCACACACCCTCACCAAACACCTGCGTCGAGTTTATTTCGAACGACCGCAGTCTCTTACACCGCCCGACTGTCCTCGGCGTACGTAACGGGGCTCATGTTCGGGATGCCTTACCACGCGTCGTCGTGGCTCTGGGCCGTCGTCTCTGGCTTTCTTCTGGTTTGCGGTGTATGCGGTGTATGCGGTGTAGCTGCGCAGGACACCTGGTGCGGCAAGGTCTACAACGGGTGAGTGCTTGCGTGATGGTGTAGCACCACGTGCGAGAAGCATCGCGAGGTGACTGAGCATGAGTGCAGGTCGGCGCAGATCATCCCCGGTGGCTTTCTCACCCAGCCCGCGGGTGCGGCGAGTCCACTGCTAGACGTCCAGGTCATTCCCCGGCACAGCATATATGTGGGGAGTGAGGCCACCGCAGAGCTCATTGTCGACGCGGCTCTCAGCCCCTACCATGGCAGTCCCTACATCGGGGCTGCGTCGGCAGCCGGCAACGCGTCTGATTCACTCAGCTTTACCATCGCGATACAGGGGATGAGCATCGGCTCTGGCCGTGTCGCCGTCAGCACCACGGACAATCTCGTCCAGTTCAACCTGAGCCAGCTCACTCCGAGCGCGACTGCATACCCGATCACGCTGACGGGAAGTACATCGACTGGGAACTACTCGGCGTCATCGGAGCTGTTCTACCTCCCAGAGAAGACAACTGGCAGTGTCGTCAAGGTCGACAGGCTATACGGCTCCATCCTCTATCGTAGCAACAATACCGGCAACGTCTTCAAGTCATATTTCCCGTACGGATATTATGGAAGCTATGGCGGCTACTTCAACATTACTGGCAACCCGACGGCCTTTGCAGACGCTGGTTTCAATGCGCTCAACCCGGTATCCGACTTCACAGACGGTGACATGACCTATACTCTGGACGAGATGGATGGGCTCGACCTCCTGTTTCAATACGACATGCGCAACTCGTATCAAAACCTCACCTCCGTCTCTCAACAGATCCCACTCGTCAAGGACCACCCTTCCCTGCTGACCTACTATACCGCCGACGAGCCCGATGGTTGGGGCTACACGTCCAACTCAACCACGGACGCATACGACCTGCTCGCAACGATGGACAAGTACCATCCGACAGCCCTCGTGCTGAACTGCCAAAACTACTACTTCGAGGAGTACACAGCCGGCACAGACATCACCATGACGGACCCCTACCCCGTCGGCATCAACGCGACCTTCTCCACCAAGTGGAACACGCCGGTGAACCTGACCTACGGCGACTGCGGGTGCGACAACTGCGCGGGCAGCGACAACCTTCTCAACGTGCCGCAGCGCGTCGAGGACTTCAAGCAGTACGCCGCGTGGATCGGCGGGTCCGCCGCCGCGCGCAAGCCCATCTGGGCCGTCCCGCAGGCCTTCTCGGGCGAGCAGTACTGGAGCCGGGACCCGACGGCCGAGGAGGCGTGGGCCATGGACCTGCTCGCCTTCAACCACGGCGCCAAGGGCCGCCTGGCGTGGATCTACCCGCCCTCGGCCGTCCTGGGCAACGCCACCGCGCAGCTGGCGAGGGTCGTGACCGCCCCGCCCGTCGTGGACTTCCTGACGGGGGCGAACCCCGCCCTCGCGAGCGACGGGCGGGCCGGCAACGGGAGCGTGGACGTGGCGTACTGGTCGCGGCCCGACCTGGGCGTCTTGGTCGGCGTTGTCAACCCCGGCAACGCGTCCACCACCCTCAGTGTGAAGGTTGCTATGCCTGGTGGTGTCAACGTCACCAAGATCGCGTCGCAGCCGTGGGGCAACGCCAGCTGGACGTTTGACGCCTCGACCTTGGTCTTGACGGGTGGCATTGGAGCACTTGGGACGAGCTATGTCATCTTGCAATAGGTGGTGGTGACATCTCTTTTTGAGTACACTAAGACACCCAATAATATATTCACAAGATTTCAATTCCCCCAACATCCGCCAACTTGGAGCGCGGCCGCGTTAGACCTCTAACAGTGAACATCGCCTCGGCCGCACCTTAAGGTGATGAAATGCCATTTGTGCGCTGTGGCAGCATTGTAGTTGAAGATCGTTGACGTCTCTTTGACGTGTCCCTTGACGGGGAGTCAGAACACCTTGCATGCCATCGAGGGTGATTCACACCGAGCATCTGAATTCTTCGCTTTTGGTGTTGTTGAGCCTGTGGCTCAGGTTTTCAAAATGGCGTTGCCAGTTGCCCTGGCTCGCAGGTTTGTGGGCCAGTCGACTCGGACCTTGGTCGTCTGCGTGGCAGTGTCACCGGAACCCTTCAGAGCGACAGGCACAGCGGAATGGGTCTGCACGTAACATTGCATACGCATCGTATACACAGCTGCAACCAACATGTCTGGCCCAAAAAAAAAATCCATGGATCTCTCATTATCAAGACGAGAGTACTAGAGTATGCGAAGGGCATGAATTCGATATTGCTCTGTCACGCACGCAGCCCGTGACCGTCCAGCTTGGACCTCCAGGGAGGCGATCCCCGCGCTCGGCGGAGCGTCAAACACCAAGTCTAGGGTAAGTTCGCTTAGTGATGACGGTGACCCACGTCAAAGTGCATTGCCCTTCCCTTCCGACATCGATTCTGTACTCGAGGTCTAGGGTAAGTTTGCTGACTCGACGCGACCCGCCCCGGGCTGCATTTCTGAGGAATCGGTAGCGCAAAACAGAAAGTGGCGACCTTGCATATCTCTGTTGTCAAGGCGAGCCTGACGTGCCTCCGGTTGAAGTCAACTACAGTCTCAGCTAGGTCAAGGAGACAATGCTCTTGTGTCCTTGGTCGGGGCCAGGATCGAATTTCGGACCTGGAGCCTTGCATAGTGGGTCTCACCCGCGTTGGTAGAAATCAACGTGGATGAGACGTGGTTCCGTGTGGCCGGATTCTGGCGCGAGTGTTCTTCATACGGCTTGGTGGGACAAGATGATCGCAGAAGAGAGAGAAAGGAAGCGTTTGGAGGAGTGAGTGGGGGCAGAATGGCTACGAGGACTCTCGTCCGAGTCAAGGGCAATTTATTTAAACCTAGCCAAATCAAATAAACATCCAAAATGCTCAGCTATGCCAACAACTCCAAACACCGACCGATGCATTAGTCAAATCTCGCGCATCAATGAGGCAGTCTGAATGGGTGAGCCTCGGTGTTCAGCACGAAGTCGTCCAGAGAGATTACATCCGGCGGTGACAGCGCCAGATAGAAGTATTTCATGGTCTCGGCCAGCCAAAAGCTCTGTAATCGTGTCAGTATGGTTCTTTCCCGCTTCAAAACCATCAGCACTCACCTCCATGTAATCCTCCTTCTCCAGCGGCCGCTCCCTGCTCGTGACATCCATCACTGCCGCATTCGCATACTCGGTCTCAGTCCCATTCCCCACGGCAGCGAACATCTTCCACGCAGTCTCCTGGTACTCCTTCTGCCCCGTAATCCTCCACAGATAGAAGATGCTCTCAATGGCCTCTGGTCGCAGGATGTACCGCGGGTCTTTACAAGTTGTAAATCCAGGCGGGAGGGTCTCCCTCCACCGGCCCCTCGTCTCCTTCTCCTCGTCGAATTTCGTCTGGTTCCATGGGCACTTCTCCCGCGACCCGCACTTGACCAAGTTGAACCTCTCGCACATCATCCCGGTCGCCGTCGCCTTGTACGCGTACGCGCAGCCCTGGCCGAGCTTCGCGCCCGTGTCGATGTAGTCCCTCCGCCCGAACAGGCGGCCGCCGAGTGCGTACGTCGCGCCGAGGAAACACGTGAGGTGCTCGCTCTCGGGGTCGAGGTTGCCCACGCCCTCGCTGTTGAAGTCCAGGTTGCCCGAGAAGAGGATGTCCGTGCCGTCCGGGAGCATAGGGCGGAAGAACATGGACTGGTCCGCCGCGTCCATCCAGCCGAGGGACATCGTCCTGTACCGGTCCTCCTTCCCGCCCATCAGGGGGTACATCTTGGTGACGTATTCGTACAGCGAGTCCGCGCCGCTGCCGAGCGAGAAGCCGGTGCCGTGAGTGACGTCCATCTTTTTCATCGACACCGTCGTGGGCCACATCCCGGGCAGGGCGGTGTCCTTCTGGCCCTTTTCGAATACCGAGACCATGCGCGAGATGGCGCTGTAGTATTTTGGGTCCCCGGTGATCTGCGACAGCCGCGTGAACTCCATCAGCAGCGTTCCGGGTCCCGCGATGGCCACGGACCCTTCAATCGGCAGACCCTCGCCGGACTTGCTCTTCGTTATGTCAAAGAAATCACACGGCATCCCATTCTCTGTGTTGAATCCCGCATAAAGCATGTCACCAAGCTCCACCGCTTTCTGCAGGAGCACATTCCTCTGGCTCAAGTCATAAGCTCCCAGGAGACCGCCCAGGTAGCGAATAGTCGTCTCGAACATATTCACCCGGCCCTGCGTCGACGTCCCAAAGTCAATAGTCGCTATGGCGTCCACGGCCTCGTCAAACTCCTCCCTCAGGCCCATGATCCACAGCGTGTCCAGCGAGTCGACCAGGGTGGCCGCCCAGCCCGAGAACTGATCGCGGCCGCCGCCCGAGATGGGGAGGAGCGCGTCGCGCATCCACGCGTGCTTGCGGTAGCTCGCCCAGTTCTTCTTGAAGAGCTTCCTCACCTCGCCGCGCCGGGCCTCGCGGACCGCGGCCTCCGCGGGCCTCTCGCGCGGGAAGTTGTGCTGCACGCGGGGCAGGTTGGCGCGGCCCTTGGGCAGCGGGATGTTGGGCCCCGGCGGGAAGGCGAATTTGACCTTGCTCCAGTCGAACGAGGCCTTGGAGTCCCAGACCTTGTTCTTGGAGTCCGCGTTCATGTAGCGCTCCAGGCGGACGGACTCGAGCTCGCGCGAGTGGGCTGACGAGGACCACGACGAGGTGTAGAGCATGTAGATGATGCCGATGCCCATGAGTGTGAGGACGATGTCTCTCCGGCCCCATCGGCTCCGGCCGGAGAACGGACCACGCGGTATCGATGGTATGGAAGGCTTTCTCATCTTGTCTTGTCTAGGGGAGTACATCTTGGGCAGCTAAGGGGAGAAGGTGAGCCTGCTGACCGTGGCGGCTATGAGTGCGCAACAGTCAGCGATTGTTGAGTCGGGGGAGTAGGTATTGTAGCGAAATGATGAGAAGAATAAGAAAAGGATGAGACGAGTGATGTTGAAGTCAAATGCGGTCGGAACAGAACAGCAAAGCATGATCGTCGGAGTTTGAGCCGCACCCGGTGCCATCATCCGGTCTCTCCCCGTGCAGCAGCGCCGAGTGGCCTCGATGGAGGCTTGGCATCCAACACAGCGTGTTTCAATGGGTTCGTTGGCGGTTCCATTTTACCAACGCCAGGCCCTGGCCGCAGGAATCCGAGGGATCTCGCTTGAGGCTAAATTGCCCAATCACTCGGGACAGAGCTGGTTGTTGGTGGGGTCTGGGGTAGCGCTAGGAACACTTCTTGTAGGAAAGCTCCACGGTTAAAAAGTGGAATGTGCCCACTTCAGCCGTCCCTCCGGTGGATGCAGCGGGGACGTTTTGATTTGGGATCTGTCTGTGTGTTACGGGGCAAAGTAGGGTTGCTCGGGTGTCTGAGATCCGCCACCTGAAAACGAGCGTTGCGGGTTCCCAAGGTTGGGTCTGCCTGTTCTGGTCTTGGAAAGTCGTTTGGTTCGTTGCCAAGCGATTTAAAGTGTAGTTGTGTGACCGACGCCTGTGGCCGTACTGCAGCATTGGTTTGACTTTAACCTAGATTGCCTTAGAGCACCCGTCTTCCGAACCTAGTCTAACTTAAAGCGCCTTTGACACTCAAGCTCCGCTGCGGCAGTCATCTGTCCAAAGTACCATCCCACATGTCAATCGTGGCGTCAAATCCAGGTTGTCTCTCCCAATGACTCGCAGCAAGGCTTGCGGCCCGCATTTCGGCATCCTCCAGAGGAGCTATTCACGTTGCACTCAAACACATGGCCACCATCCCGATTCTGCTTGGTGGTCGGATGAACTAGAGCCAGGAATTGATCAACTTGAAGGTTGATGCAACCCTGAGAGACAGAGACCTGTGAAGGCCACGAGCGACTGGAGAAGAGTAATGATCGAAGACATGAAGATCGACCATGGAGGATTGCTATCATGAGGGCTGATCTGAAGATCAGGAATGTCCGGCGGACGGGATATTCATCAAAATTGGCAACGCCAGTGGAGTAGAGGAGAACTCCGAACTGCCATTCCTTCCCGCGATGGTCGTTCTTTTGGCAAGTCAACGGATGTCATTGTCCAACGTTCCGGGGTCTGGTATGGATTTGTTCAGGGGACTAGCAGGAAGCTTGATGGCCGTGCCACTCAGTATGTAGCGAGGTCTTCGCAGACTTGTCAACAGAGCCACGCGGGCGCGTGTTACTAGTCTTTACCGAGACGCACATATATACATGCACGCACACCCACCAGTGGACGCACACACGCACGCACACAGAGAGAGAGTGTGTGTGTGTCTTTCTCTCCCGCTCTCTCCCTCTCTCTTTCTGTCTTTGTGTGTTTGTGCGTGTGTATGAGTGTCTTTTTCTCTGTCTTTTCTCTTCTCCCTGGCTCTCTTCCTTGTTTTGTTCTCTTTTTTTCTTTCCTTGCTTTCTTTTCTTCTGCTTCTTGGGCCAACATTGCCTTGACCATTGCAGCTGCTGACAAGAGTAATACAGTACCTAGGTAGCTTGCATTATAGCCTGCTCTGTGCTGGAGTTTGTGACCTGTTCCGTTCGTTTTTTGCCCTGCGTTTATCCGTTCTCAGGTCTCTATTCACGAAACCATTTGAGCCACCACACACGATGGATAATCCGTACGGTACTATCACTACACACATGCATTGAAGTCTCGCACAGGTATCATCAACAGAGGCCAAGACCTTAGCAACCCTGTTAAAGCAAGAAGATGTTGCGCAAAAGACGATCGTCCAATGCAGCTGCATTGGACTAACCCATATCTCGTCACACACCCCCCAGTTTATAAGGACATCTATCTGTCCGTCCGCATGAACTGCTCTTCCGAGAGGGTCCCTCTGCCATTCGTGGCGGTCAATCCCTGGCCATAGCACGTTCGAACTCAAGACCTTTGCGTGGTCATCAATCAACAACTAGGTGGGGCGCGAGAGATACGGTTAGCGCCAAATGCCAACGGGAAGTGCCCAGTGTTGGCCACTAGGCTAGCGAACCGGACTCATAACTGTTGCGAGAGTGCAAAAGACGATCGCCTTTGCGCTGCACAGGCTGAATCCCTATATTCTTGTCACATACCCCCTAGTTTATTCGGCTTGCCGCAATAAACTGAAAATCTTAATAGCCAGTAGGTTCCTCTGCCCTTCTGGGCGGTTAATCCTATAGTGTTGGACTTGAACTTGCAACCTTTTGATTGTTAGATCCTTGCTTTAAAACGCCCAAGGTTGTAATAAGTGGGTCTAGCGCTGCGCATACTCTTAGTTAGTCTTAGCTACGTAGTTAGGGGTGCGACGTGCTGCCGCTAAGCTACCAAAGGCTTATAACTGTTGCGCAAAAGACGATCGTCCAATGCAGCTGCATTGGACTAACCCATATCTCGTCACAGAAGATTTGTATTGCTGTTTGGTGAAGAGAAACCTTGGAAGGGAACGGTCTGCAGCAGGGCCAAAATAGACAGAAATGAGTGCCAATGCACCTGCACGGACCAGCAACAGTGGCCCCGAGGTCAGTGGCTAAAGGTGGTGCACCTTCCAGAATCGTGTGCCCAGGTGTGATATAGCCTCCAGGGCTCCTTCGGCATTTCCTCTGGCCAATGGGATAATTAAAGTCCCTTGACACAGCTTCCTCTGGGGAGACCTCCTCTGGGATTACCCACTGTAAAATAAGCTCTTTTGACATACCTAGGTAGCCTCCTCTGGAATAGACTCCTCTAGGATGCTCCTGGCCACGGGTCCCAGACGGGCATCCGCCATCGTTCCCGTGCCATGTGCTTCTGACAATCTTCGCCATAGCCACCGATCCGTTCTCTCAAGAGATCATCTCCTACGGCTCGAGGCAAGTTGTCAGCGCTCGTGCGGTCGATCAAGCCTTCACCATTGCGTCGAGCCGTTTTGACTCGGGGCTGTGAGCTAACAAATATACTGATGACAACGGTGCCCTCGAGACTAAGTCCGTGAACAATGCCGCCTCTCATGTCGCCAAAAGCCCGACTAACAGGACCTCACAGTACAGAAGATTGATCCTGGATTGCTAGGCTCTATCCTGATGGGAGTCTTCGGAAACCAAGGGGATCCCATGTACACGTGCTCGGCGGGGAATTGCACCGTCCCTTCGGCACGCACCCTCGCCGTCTGCCGGGACTGCGCCAACGTCACGAGCACATCACCAAGCGTATGCTCAAGCGTCGCAGTCGACACCTCCCGTTCCTGGGCATGCAACCACACCACGCCAAACGGCCTGATGGTCTCCACCGGAGAGACAATCGACGGTACCCACCTGCTGGATTCGATAGCGGCATCACGCGTGTCTGAAGTCCCGACGACGGCCGACCTTGTGGACCTGGCGATATCGAGGGGCGAGGGCGGAATCATGCGATGCAGCGTGCGGTTCTGTGAGCAGACATACTCGGCATTCAATGTCACCAACGGTGAACAGATTCTGAACGACACTGCGCCACTGTTCGTGGCCACCGAGCTGGACTGGATCCGTACTAACCAGACTTCCTTGAGGGCGGGCGCGGTTCCCGCAGTGGCCGAAGATCTGGAGACCTCGTACTACACCGCCAGCGTCGGAAGCCAATACAAGATAAACCCACAAGACATGATGACGATGGCGGATTTCCTGGGGGATTTCCTGGGGGGGGGGGTTAAAGACCACGCTATGGGTCGAAGCTATCCCAGACACTTCGCCTAGTGGCCTCGATATCGCCAGCACGCTCTACGAGAGCAACATGTCAACGGTGATCCACCATATAGCCGACAGCATGACAGACTACATACGCAGTTTCTATGGATCCACTATAAGTTACGGCTAAGGTATCCTGTCCACGGATCTTCTTTTCAGATACCCGGTGATGCATTTAGAAGGAGACGTACATCATGGTCAGCTGGCCTTGGTTCATCTTACCAGTCGCTCTTGTAGCACTATCAGCACTGATGGCAGTCCTGACTATCATGATAAACCAGTCCAGAGGCATCAAGGTGTGAAATTCGTCCGTCTTGCCATATCTGTACCACCCATTGATCAATGAGGACACTAGTCTACTGCATAGCGTGCTGGAAGATCTGAAGTCGATGGAGGCTGAAGCCAAGAAAACCAGAGCCAGCTAGAGACTCATCATGCAAGAGGACGGGTATTCGACTTTGGTAGCTGACTTCAAAATAGTATAAGCATCAAGGTTATTTAGATCATATTGGTTGTCCAGGGTCTCTGGAGTATTCTGTTCAACAGCTTTGTTTCTTTCTTTTTTTCTTAATTTAATCTTGAGCCAATCAAGCCAGGTCAAGGGTATTGTTAAAGGGAATGGATATTCCCATGGTAATTGGGTTCAATTATCACTACCTAGCGCTACAGCTGCAAGATTGTCACGGCTGCGACAACTACAAACCTGCTCAGGCTGCAAACCTGCCACAGCTGCCATAGGCCCAAAATAACCAACTAATTGACCAATTGACTGACTGACCACTTGATTGACCACTTGGGTAACTAATCAGTTGACTTACTGACCAGTTGACCGACTGACTAACCAGTTGACCGACTGACTAACCAGTTGACTGACTAAAGATGGCTGGCCATATGGGTAAAAAGCTTAGCTGACGTCAGACGACAAATGTTCGGTGACCCAGCTGAAGAGGCTGTTGTCATATCTGAGGTCTGGAACCCTATGGACCTACTTGTGGACTCCTAGCTCACAGGTGTGTAAGGCCGCCTCGAGACGCTGGCGGGGCTCTTTTAAACGACCGCCAGGCAAGTCACCAACGTAGATCACGGAGCAGAAAACGCAGGGCATAGTTCTTTCAGACTCCCCAGTATTGATAATCCCTCGGTGGTAAGGGCCATGGACCAAGAGTCCAAGACCTGAGCTCCGTTTACTCGGATGCCACGTTTGATCCCTGCTTTCTCATACCAGAACGCCAGTCTATGCAAGCCAGCCCATAGCCATCAGTATAGGTCCCCGGAACGCCACGCCAGTCGTCTCGAAAGGTCTACCTCCACAAGACCACTCCACAGATCAAGGAGCCGCCTCCCCGTTCATCTTGACCATCTCGTAATCGCCTGCGCCATCTCTCCCTCTCCCCCGCCCGCGCCCCCTCGAGAAGCCCTGCTCCTCATCCCCAGGCGGTGCGCCTTCCGCGGCGGCACTACCCTCTCCGCCTCCCGCCGCATTGCCGTTCGCGGTGCTGTCGGTGTTGTTACCACCGCCGCCACCTCCTCCACCCTGCTGTCCACCAAAGAACACGGGCCTCAGCTCGCGGTACTGGCACCCCCAGATCCCCAACGCCACGCCCACCGCGCTAGATATAGCCATGGCGACCCACCAGAAGAGATGTCGCGGGACCTGGCCCGTGTAGAGGGACACGACGACGAGGTGGATGAAGTGGGTGGTGAGGGCGAAATCGAGGACGAGTTTAGAGCGGATGACGATCAGGACCATAGCGACGGACCTGGAACAACGTTGACCGTCAGCATTTACATCCCTTTGCGAGGCGACCATGCCTCCGATGGCATGGGAAGCAACGAGGCGAGGTAGGTGACAGGTATTTGAGGTTCTGGCGAGACTTACATGAACAATCCTCCGTCTAATGTCCACATGAAAGCGTTCAACCACCCCTGCGTCGTGTCGCCCCGGACAGCCGACCAGCCCAGCACCAAGTCCAGCTGAAATCCTCTCCCGGACACCAGCGCCGAGAACAGCATCAGCACCAGCGCGGCCGCGTAGTAGAGCCCCTGCAGCGCGGCGATCTGGCCGAGGATCTTGAGGGGCGGGAGTTCGGTCAAGGCGCCGGGGCGCGGCGGTCTTCTCCGACGGGCCATCCTTTGGTGTGTTGGCTTGTGATCAAGGGCGGCGCGCGGTTCGCGCGCGGACGAACCAGAGGACTAGGTGCACGAGCTCGCTGCACAAGCGCTCGTCCTCTGAGTCGATAAAGTGGTTGCGAGGACCTTTTCTTTCAGAGACGAGACTCTGTTCTCTTCAAGTTCAGGGGAGCTGTCGTCTACCACAAGCGCATTTCGAAGAGATAAGCAGGGCAGAATCGCAGGGTGTCTTTTTTCTCTGTTGTCTGGCAAACTCTGGTACTGCTGTCGACTTCGTCCTCGGATGAGTTTCTATGACACTCAACACTTCTCGAGCCTATGTTGTCGCAGAGTTGTAGAAGTCTTAAAAAGGGTGGTGGATGCTAGGTGTAAAGATGCTGTCTGCTGTGTTGTCGTGTGATGACCACAATTCAGGCCTAGGTGGTCCCTTGCTCGGGCTACTTGACCCACGGATGACATCGGCCCAATTGCCAAGGGCGGCTCACGGGCTCCCCCTGCCGGCGGCAGACACGGCGGGAAGCTCAAATGCCCTGTCAGCCACGCTAAGCCCTAAAATAATTGCCCAGAATACCGTTGGACAACTCACACCGCCTAATAAATTCTGCCGCCCGGGCCCGCGACGACATCATCACTTCAAGCATCAGAGACCAGTACTGTATTTCTGTCCACCCATTTCCCCGCCCACTTTTGAAATAAACCTCACTACCCTCTATTTCACCATCCCAAGTCCTTGTGAACTAAAGGCGAACCAACTACAAACCTCTGGCCCATGCCCCAAGGCCTCATCAACCTCTGCACAGCATCCAAGATGGGCCTGACCTCGTGGCTCAACCCCTTCGGCTCCTCGTCGGGCAGCACAGAGACCAAGCGCGCCGAGGAGGTCCGCAACGGCGAGCGCGCCCCGGATCGGACGGAGCGCAAGCGGTGCTGGGAGTCGCGTGACGCCTACTTTGCCTGCCTGGACAAGAACGGGATCCTCGATGCGATCAAGGACGACAAGGCCGCCGCCGCGGCCTGCGGGGGCGAGGCCGTGGGCTTCGAGAGGGATTGCGCCAAGGAGTGGGTGAGTCTTGAGACAATTTTCTTTCCTATGGCCACGTATCAGCACTATTACTTCCTGCTGGTGTTGGAGGTACTACTGCGACGATGTGCTCGGAGCAGGCCTTCCTCGGTTCTCGCTCGTACCATGGAAGAGTGTGACCGGTGTTAGAAGATGGTTCGGAATGAACGGGCTAATAATCGTCATGCGTTGCGCAACAAAACAGGTCACGTATTTCAAAAAGTGGCGCGTCGCGGACCACAACAAGAAGCAGCGGCTCAAGGCCCTCGAGGCACAGGGCGCACAGCCCATGGAGATAGCGGGCGGGCCTGCAGGGCCACCACCGGGAAGATGAATCGATGAACGACCAACGGGAAAGGATATCATCAGCACCCATCCACCCAAATCACCTGCGCCTTCTTTGCCATAAGGGAGGACACGCAACAATTATGAGGGCCGCCATGGATTCTCGAGGTCGCGGCTGTGTGTACATACAAAGGTGTAGGATATATCGGCCACGGAGGGGACATGTGAAAGTCAGGACTGGAAAAGGAATACCCGGAAAGTGCAACGTCGTCTCTGGCACAATGATATATCTCGAGGGCGGGCAACGAGGGCGGGCAAGATATTGTACAATCTACCTTTAAAAATCGACGGCACGAAACAAATAAAGGAAAAAAGCCATCTCAGCAAAGTGGATCAAGAACATTCCCAATTCAATTGCATCCAATGCCGTGGTAGTCTATGAGGTATCATCGAAGCTATATACAAGTCCACCTACTCAGACTCGTCCTTCACTTTAAACACCATTTACCCCTCAACCGGCCACTTGTCCAGCTTCTCTCCTCCTTTCCACCTCTCACCGACCACAGTATTTTATGTCCATTAAAGAAGGAAAGAAACCCCCATCCTCGTCATCAAGCCCGCGGCCCCGTCCCGGGAGCAGATAAATAGATACGCGCGATCCGGTTTCCCGTCTAACCTAATGACAACGCCAAGTGACCCAGGATACCAGAACCAGATTTGACAAAGGAGAATTTTACGCAAGACAGGTAGGTTGTTGCTATTGATGTCGTCGGCATTTTGGTTTATGCTTTTGGTCGATGTTGAGAATTCGGATGGATGGTAGTAGTGGTAGTCCGAAGGCAACACAAAGAAGAACATGTAATAGAAGGAACAGGCGCGGTTCTGGGAAACGATTCGACGCTCTCTTTCTTCGATGCTGCAATGGTATCATATCTTTCTCTGACCTCCTTTCTCTGAAATAAACGGAAAGAAAACGTGGTGATAGAAAGCCGGCGCTTGGCTTGCGGGAGAGGAAGAAGAGAAGAGGAGAGTGTTCTCCGAGGATTCGTTCGTTTGCTTGCTGATTCGTCCCATCAACAACACCCGCCAGCTCGGGCTTGTTTCTCATGGGCCTCAGTCCGCTGCTCGACCATCCTAACCGTCCAGGCACAGGTCTCCTCCTAAGCATGACCATCAGCCATAGGCAGCGGAGGCAAGGCCTTCTCGAGACTATCGCGGCTGAACTGCCCCTTGACACCAATCCCGCTGTCGGCTGAATCAGGCTTCATTAAGCGCTTGCCGTAGCCGTTACCGTTGCCTGCCAGTCCTCCAGCAGTCTTTGGCGGGGTCGGTGGTGCTCTGGAGGGCGGCCCCTGCATGTGCGGGAGGTTCGGGTTACCGTTGAAGCCAGGGCCGTCCTTAGCGGGCGTCACGGGCCGCGACTCGGCCGTATGGCCGCTGTTCCGACTCATGCTTCGATCACGGCCACCATTTGTAGACACCTCCCCAGTCTCCTCCACCGTCTCTAGGATCGGGTTGGTGGTGGAATCCCGGCCGCTAGTCTGGCCGTTGGACCCAAGCAGAGACGGAGCGGTGGCGGTTGCGATCGAAGGGAAGATGCCAGTAGATGCTGAACCCTTAGTCTTGAGCGTGCGTTCAGGAACGCCCTCCTCCGTGTGGCCATGCCTTTCCGATCTGGCCGCGGCCTTTTCCGCTCGTCGCATGGTTTCTTCAGCTTCGGGAGATGCAGCACCAGAAGAGCGGCCTGGTGGTGCAGGAGGCTGATGCGTTGGCGCTGAAGGGTAATTATTGCTCGTCGACTTACGGCCCGCACTGCTCCACGACGGCACACGATGCTTCTCCCGCTCAGCGACTTCCGCAGCCTCACGCTCTTTCTCTTGTTCTAGGCGCTCTGCCTCCTCCTTGGATACCGTAATCCCTTCCATGAAATTAAGGAATCGATCACCGTAGTGCTCTGGAGGCAAAGCAGAGATCTGATTTCGGTCGTGAGACAGGCCCTTCCAGAAATGCTCGATCTTCTTGATCATCCCGTACTATAGATTGTCAGCATCCCGTGAAGATCTCGTGGTTTGTATGTTACACTTACATGGGTCAGACAGTCGATCACACCCAGGTAATAGATCTCATCACCTGGGCTGTTGTCCTCGTGAGTCGCCCTCATACCCCCATCATCCTGATAGAAGATCGAGTCGGATTTGGCGCCTTCCTCCAAAACGTCGGGCATGCCAGCCATGGATTTGCCCATCGGCACAGGTCGCTCCGACTTGATAATCTGCCGCATCTGAGCCGCACGGCGTTGGTTCTCAAGCTTCGATGGGGTCCGCATCAGCACTTGATTAGGATCCTGTTCCGCCTGCTGATTGCCGCCGGGACTGAAGACCTGCAGGTCTCGGGCTCGCAGATTCTCTTCATTGCCCTTCTTGGTGTCGTGAACGCCTATCAGAAGAGAGTAGTCCATGATCTGTAGCTTCTGCATCAACTTGACATCCTTTTGAAGCTGTTCCATGAAGAGACGCTTCTTCTGCAGGCCCAGCTCCAGGTGTCGTTGCCGCCGCAGCCAATTCAAATCCTTCAACGTTGCCCTGGGGTTCTTCTCCAAATCCTCTTCCTTGTAGTCTCTCCCTATAGTCGAGCCCTTGAGGTCGAAAGTGGTGTGAATATCGCGGTGCGGTGGGAAGAGGTTGTTCATGACGACGAAATGAATCTTCCTGCCCCATGGCGTCTTCACTCTGTGCAGACCGTAGAATTGGGATAGGAGGGTGTTTGGGTTATCATGAACATGCTGGTAGTACTCCTTCAAGATCCTGCGGAGGAACTTGTGCTCAGCATGGTGGATCGTCTTGATGATGAACCTGTAGTCTCTTGAGAAGTAAAAGAAGCTCCCGCTCTTGCCTGGTGACCCGAGCTCGGAGAGAATGTATTTGCCGGTCAGAGACATGAGGTAATCGGCTGGATCGAGACGAAATAGTTGTCGCAGATGTCGGAACACCCAGGGCGCGTAGTCCTTAAACTTGAAGTCGTATTTTGCTGAGGGGATAAGTTCATTGCCGGTGCTGTGATTTAGCCGCCGTTAGCTTCGACGACCAGAGATTGCTGCTGGAGACACTCATCTCGCGACAAACTTACATATCGAACGTTGTTTTTGCCTTAGCCTCAAAATCCGCATCTGTCAATGGACGATCCAGTTTGGCGTTCGTACGGGACACCGAGACACGGATTCCCGTCAACATATTGTAGGCAGTGACCCAATTTGCATGCTTCTCATCGACCTTGTTACCGATCAGCACCCGATCGTCGTCCTCTTCCTCTTTTTTCCTCCTCTTGCTGGCCCTTTTCTGCCGGTATGCCTCGGCCCACCTCATGGCGTCCTCGTCCGGGTAGGCTTCGTCCCGCGGGAAATCGCTGTGCATGGAGCGGGTGTTGCGCCTGACCAGGTTTATGGAGGCGCGCCTAGTGCCACTCGGTCCCGAGCCGGTCGGCGAGAAGCGCCCGCTCGCGAGGGCGGTATCCATGCCGTCTTTTGATCCGCGGGGTTGGCCGGGTCCGGGCCTAGGGACTTCGAGGGTGTGACGTTGTTTCAGCCCTGCGGTTGCGGGGTGGAGATTAGACGTCGATGCACTGAAACCCGTGTTACCCGACATCTGGGCTGGAGAGGAGAACCGCTGACCAGAGGGGGCATTGGGATTGCCCGGTGCCGCCAGATCACCCTTGTAAGGCTGGTTCGTGCCCACGGCCATGGGAGAAGCTTGCGGGGTCGTTATAGAGGCGATCGAAGTCCTTATTGATGGTGGCTCGGCATAGCTCATATTGCTCGAGGTCCGCTCGGCCGTGCCGTTTGGCAGATGCGGCTGTGTGGAGACGGTCCGGTCAGTCAGCGTCGTGGTGGCAGGAGCAATCCCATTGGGAAGCTGCTGCGGCTTTAGGGGAGCATCGTGGTCATGGAACCCGTTGAGGGCGTGCTCCCCTTCGCCGTCGTCGTTGACGCCGTTCTGCAGGATGGTCGTGCTCATAGTCGAGGTTCTCGTGTCGTTCCCACTGGTGTTCGGCGGGGCATCCGAGGAGGCGGAGGTGTTGGTGGAGTGGGAAGAGCTGCCGTCAAAACTATCATTGGGTGTGTGGTGAGATTTGATTATCGGGGGAACCTGTCCATTGACCTTGAGGTCAATGTTGGTCATGCCCTCGTACTGGGGGTGGTCGTTCAGGTGCAGGACCCCTGAGCTCTGATTGTAGATTGGAACGTTGTGGTCATTGAGGAAGGAGGGCATTGCTGATAGGTGGCTGAGGCGCGGGCGGATGGCTGCCGTGTGGTTATACTAGATGAGCAATGCTTGCCTTGCCTCGCTGCTACTGCTGCTGCTGTGTCGAGCGGCTAGGACGAGGTAAGAGACAAGAGAAAGTCAAGTGTGGCCCGGAAGCAGGGTGGCAGCACAACACCCAAAGGCAGTGGCCGAGATCGCCGGTGGTACGAGGTGGAGAGAACGAGGCTGGAAGGGTGAGGGCTGACTGTCGCAGTTCAGTGACCCTACTGGGAAGAGGTCGATTGACAAGACGGGCGTCTCAACGGAACCTCGACCAAGGTGGTATCGAGGTGCTCGTGTGCGTTGGTCGAGGTCGAGGAGAAGGGTTTAGGGGAGAACGAGACAGGGCAATGGCGTCGGCATCGCTCGAGAGGCACAATGGACCGGGCGGATCGAGTCGGCGGCAGGAGGATCAAGACCGGGCAAGGAGGCCACGCAACGTCAGGTCAGGTCAGGGCAGACGTGCAACCAGCGTGTTGATGATGACACAAAGAGTCTTGGAAATGCAGCGGGCCGCCTGGAGAAGCTTGTCAAGATTGTGAGCTGTCGCGTCTCGCGCAGACTGGGGTTTGCTGATGCGGATGCAGTCGGGATGCAGATGTTGGGCGGTGTCTTACGTTGGGGGCCGGTCGTGGTCGTCGTTTCGGGTCGAGGTCGCGGAAGATAGAACAAGACAGACAAGAAGATGCAACTGCAAATGCAAACGCAAACGTAAACTGCAAAAATGATCGGGGGGAGAGAGAGTCGTTGGTCGTGGCTCGCAGGACTGTATCGAGTGTCAGGGAGGGGCGCGGATTGGGTGACGTTGGGTTGGATTGGATTGAATGCTTGAGGGAGAAAGAGAGTTGTCGTCGGTCAGTCACGGGAAAGCGTTGGTCGAAGGTGTGAAAGTTGGCAGTGAAGACCTTGGGGCTGGGTTGGGCTGGGCTGGCGGGACTTGGAGGTGGATGGAGACTGCAACGTGCCCAGGGTGCAGGCGAGAGTCGGAGTGAGAGCGAGCCGGGAGAGAGAGTCCACCAAGTTGGAATTAGGAAAGGAGGTCAATCTGGGTTTAGGGGGTGCACATGGGATTTAGTGCCACCAGACCAGGGCCTGCAAGTGCCTGCAAGACCTGCAAGACCGCCTACACTGTTAGTAGACAGGCAGATCAGTGGGGGGCAAGAGGGAAGAGGAGTCAAGAAGTGGGCTCCGTCTTATTTGGGGGCCCAGCAGGGCTGGCCCACGGACGCTGAACGGCCAGTGCTGACGGCCAGGAAGAACAGAACGGGATTGGCTGATTGAAACATCCACTCCCGCCCGGACGGATACGAGGGGGGAAGGGCTGCAGCTTTCAGAGCAGCACTAGCGCTGCGACTGCAACCCGCGGCACGTTTGTGGCTGGATCTGACATTTTAGATGACAACGGCTGTATGGCACCACCCAAGCTTCAATAGTTGGTCTATTTTCTAAAGTCAATTCTATGCTCCTGCTCACATGTGGATACTCTTGCTATGCACCCCAAACACAGACATTGGTACAAGACTTGCTGTTGCTTGTATTACGGAGACTTTCGTTCAGAACCGTCGCCGTCGCATCAGCTCTCAATTAATGACGTCGATCAGCCAGCTTGGCAACCACGCCAATGGCTGCCGCTGGGAAGGGGGGGTTGCCAAGGCTATGAGCTTCAGTCGTAGTCTTTGTATATATACACGACCAGGCACCGCGGTCAGTTTAAGCAGGGCGCCTACTCATGAACTATTCTGATGGTCCTTGAAGCGCTACGATATAGCCTCACGATTCTCTCCTCCGAGGCAACAAGGCGCGGGATTCGTTTCTCGATTCTTGTCCCGATCTGACGGCTGTCTCGGCTTTTCCAGCCCATGGGTGCCCTGACTTCAGACCTGCTCGATATGGCAGCATTTAATTCCTTGCGAAATCCGCACAGTTTTACAGAACTGCTTTTCGCCGAAGATTGAGCTGACGAACAGTTCAAGGATCAAGATTCAAAAGCTTCTGTGGAGCTGCGGAGCAGTGTCATTGTTTGTGCTATTTATGTACTTCGTAGCTTGAGGTCGGCGACAACTCGCCCCATCAGGCCCATTCCTGTGCGGCTAGCTCATTTGGCAGCCAAAACGCCATTGCGCCACTTGAAACCAAACTACCCTTCACCCGCGCCATTTTGAATTTTACATAGGGCACAGAGCAGATCGCCGTAGAAGAAAACTCCCAAAAGACACCAGACGCAAGTTCATCCAATAGGAAAACCCCTCTCTGCCGTGTACGTGCGTGTCAACGTGTGAGAACCCCAGCAATGAGCATGACAATCCCAAATCAAACCTCAAATAAGACCCCTGAGACTCCATCTTGGGTAAACAAGGTAAACAAGGTCTTGTATGATGAGGTCACAGCGCTTAGGTATCTACAATACAAAATCAAGTCCGCCCCGGCCGATCAGCCTTGCTAGATCAGTCGGGCTGCAGTGCGTTGCTGCTGCTGCTGCTGCTGCAACACGTCTCGCGCGTCCGAGATCGACGCTGAAACAGGGAACACGAATCCTCATCAGTCATCAAAAGTTGCGGTTTCCATTTCTCGCCGGCCACCCAACACCTAAACCACATCCCATATACATACATAGTAGAAAGATTATTGGCATTATGAGCGAGGGAGCACCACGCGTTAGACCAAGCCACCAACGGATCTAGCAAGTCAGCTCCATGTCTAGTAAGAATCAAGACACAGACATACATAGAAACACAAGCAGCTCAGCCGGACAGGGCTTATGAGAGGGAGTGAAAATGAGAAGAAGATTAATGAGATGAACTCTCTCCACGACTCAGCCTCCCCGACACCCGCTCTCCCGTCGTGCAAAACAACAGGGCCAGGATCCACTTCTCATAAAAACAAGGGGGGGGAGATGTGATTCACCCCCATCCCGCCTCCGCTGCGCGACAATGCCAAGGCCGTCAACGAGATTTCCTCTTTCTTGTTTCTCGCGACCTCGTGGCAACCCTCAAACAAGGGCTGTGCCCAACTCCCAGAGTTCGGAAGTTGTTCGAACGATCGAAAGATGGGGTCCGAGGAAGGCAGGAGACTTTGAGCATCACCGCGGACGTAGAAAATGTGGGCTGGGCTGCCTCGCGTTCGGTCTCGGCTGACCGGCTGAGCTGACTGACTGACAGGCTCGAGGTGAACTAAGCAAGATTGAAAATGATCTTGCAAGCAGCCGGCGAACACGGCGGTCTGCTAGTCTGCTCATTAGATGTTTTTCCTCGCTAAACCTCCTCATACATCCAGCCAAGTGAAGCAAATAACATATTCATATCCCTGGGACCTATCCCTCCGGTCCATGCAGATCCTCAATGCCCACAGTGACCTAACCGTCCCGTGCCCGTCCGCTCACCAAGAACACGATCACGCCCCGGCAACAACGGCCAGTCCATCGTAGATCATCCTCTTAACCGCCCAGAACGTCGCTCCAGACTGCGGGCCGGTCACGACCGCAGCAGCGCTCGGCAGCCCGATGCTCTCCACCTCGATGCGCCCCGTGGCGCTCTTCCGCACTGCAACCGAGCCATCGATCAACAGCGTACCCTCGCCGCGGAACTCGGCCGTGTGTCCAAAAGCCTGCATCGCTCTTCGCAGGTCCGCAAGGCGCAAGTCGCCCACATGAAGCGGCTGCGCGACAGAGCGAGAGGCCGAGGCCATCGTGGTCGGGAGAACATCGAGAGTGGGCACCACCGTAGCGTCTTTGGCGGGCGTCTCTTCCTCGTGTTCTTCTTTCGCTTCACCGTTGTCAGTCTTGAGGCGCTTGTTGGACGCTTGGTCCTCGGCGTTGTTGCTGGGTAGGTGTGGATGTATGTCCGCGTTGCCCTCTGCGCCGAGCAGTCGCGCAGTGACAGTCACGATGCCGAGTCCACGGACATTCTGCCACTTCAACCGCCTAACAAGCGGGTCGGCGAGTTTCACGACCCAGGCGTTGGTGTCCACGCTCGCATCGATCGAGACACCGACTCCCGGCGTATAGACGTCGGCCTTGGCGCTGCTTCCCTCTTCGATAGCGGACGCGCCCAAGAGCTTCCTACAGTCGGCTGCAAGAGCCAACGTCTCCTCCTCGTTGCCAGAGACCAGGATGAGCTTGCGTGGGGCGATGAGCGGGATCAGCATGTTCAGGGAGCGCTTGTCGTGCAGACCGCTGAAGTCGACGAAGGCGATACGAAGACTGACGGCTACTTTCTCCTTTGAGACGATGAGTTTGGAGGGGCCCAGATTAGGTTCCTCCTCCTCCTCTTCTGCAAGCTCGTCCTCCTCGCCATCTGCCTGTGAGCCATCTGATGGTAATGACATGACTATGTCGTCGGATATACCCCTCTTCAGTTGAGGTCGCTTGTTGTTGGCGTTTCCCCTCTTGCCAAAATCGTCCCACTTGCGCTTCTTCCCCAGCCCCTCTTCATCCTCTCTCTTGACTGCGCCTTGATCCTGGGCCTCGTCTTCGCGCTCTTCCGCTTTCAGGAAGTCTTCTGGCCGGATTATATCACCAAACTCGTCATTCCTCTTCTTGCGTATCGGGACGGGGAAAATGCGTTCTCTTCCCTTCTTCTCACGCACATCAAAGTCGTGTACTCCTTTCTTTTTGACCAAAACGTTGATGCCTAGATCTTCATCTTTGAGAACGATCTTCTTCCTACTTGCCTGGCCCATAGTCGCGGAAATGTTCAAGGCTCTGCCTTGCTGCTCATTGTCAGATGCATCAGACTCGGTGGAGGATTCAGACGAGGCGTCGTCCACTCCATCGACCACACCCTCAAGGGCTGTCCCGCCGCCCGTCTGTAGCGTCGCTTGGAGCTGTCGCTGTGTGGCAAGCCATTGCTGGTAGACCATCAGTCCATCTCCTGAGAGAGGCTCTTTAGTTGCTTCGGTGATCTCCAGTTCGCGTCCTCCGCCATAAACCTGCTCTAGTGACTCCCCACTACTCGACTCTTCAACGGCAACCCCATCTTGCCGTTCCTTCCACAGGTCCCACAACGTTCTTGAGATTGATGGCGTATCTTGAGTGCTCAAATCCGGTTTCTCGGTCAAGATGACAAGGTTCTTCGAATCCTGTGCGATCGACTTTAGAGTATCCTTCGAAAATCCCCATTCCAGACTGCGATCACTAGCGAGAATGACCATACCCTTAGTCCAGTTCTCCTCTTTTGATCTGCGCACGAGCCGCTCGACCTGCGGCTTCCTCTCCAGTAATTTGAGATGTTTGAAGTCGAAAGGGCCTGCCGTCTTGCCCTTGCCCCCGGCGCCGTTGGCATTCTTGGTAGTGTCGGCGACCGCTTCGAACTCCCGTACAATGCTCTCGTCCATCCACTCGAACATGCTTCTCGCATGTCGAAGAGTGCTGCTGATGTTTTTGGCAGCCAGGTAGAGATGTGCTTCATTCAGGCCCCTGGGCTCGTTCTTGGCCGCCTCTTCCCGCCAAGCATGCTCCATCAGATACGACAGCTCAAGGACCCTAGCGCTCGAATCAACAGGTACCAGGACGGTGCCGCCCTTGGCCACGCATGCCCGGATGTTGTCGAGGAGTTGTTCGTCTCTCTTAGCCCGCGTGAGGGGTGTCGGCGTTCTGCTGCTACAAACGAGCGCCGTGGGTTTGCGCAGCTGCTCAATGACCTCAGCGCCACCGTGTCCACCTCCTAGCCATGCTGCGCCGGCAAAAACATTCTCTCGAGCCTGGTTCCAATCGACAGCATAAACGATCGACTCGAGCCCATGTTGTATGTGCCATATTGTTCCTCCGAGGGTATGACCCGAGTTGTATGCGGTGATGGTGAGACCGTTCAAAGGCGGCGAGAATGGCGAGGGTAATGGCTGGTGTGGCTGAGAGTATTTCAGAGGCTGTATGAGGGAGAAGTATTTCGCAATCTCCTCCGCAGTCGGGGCTTGTCGCAAGAAATTGTCGTCGGGAGACGCAGACTGGGTATACGCGTATGAAGCCTCAGCAAGAGAGCCGTGGTTTATGGTCGTCGCGGCAGCAGGAGTGGAGGCGTATAGATCCTGCAGCAGGGTTCGTCCAAGGTCGATCACCGGTCGCGTCGCGTACACCGGGATCCGGGTGAACAAAGGAAAGTTCTTGCAGCAGTGCGCATAGGCGGCGAGGTGGGAGACAGTCGCGTGGGTGAGAAGGATCAGTGAGAGTGTGGGCACTTGTCTGGGGTAGATGGTCAGCTAGTCGCATCTTGGACTTGCTCGTGGGCGTCGAGACGTACTTCTCGAGCTCTTTTAGCTTATCCACGTCAAAAGACTCGTCCCAGCCGACATCTATGAGAACCTTGACACCACCATCGAGCTCGAGCAGGGACTGAGAGGCGTTCGACTCGCAGAGAGCCCCTTGCAGAGGGCAGAAGGTGAACATGGTGGCCCTTGGGTAGCTCCTTGTCTATATTCGCATGTTCGTCGGCTAGCTGAGGAGAGGTTGATGGGTGCACTGCGAATGCGCTTTTGGACGGAGAAGAAGTCGAGGGATTCAACCAGCTGCCGTGCCGGTCTTGAAAAGTAGCAAGGTCGGATTCCGTGTGTAGATTGAACGGCAACGGTTGTAGATGGGTTGGTTGTGAGGTCTGATTTGCGCGCCAGGCACAAAGACGAGGCGTGGGAACGGTCGACTAGGAAGGTTAACTTGAAAGCTAAGCGTTGATCCGACGCGAGGAAGTTGAACGGGGCGTCTGTCTGCAGGGGTCTGGCCGTGATGGAGTATCTGCAGCAGGGGTTTATGTCATGTCTTCGTGCCGTGGTGCCTCTTCACTTGGCTGTTGCGCTCGCCCCAGACGGAGCTTGGAGCGTGGAGGGGCCATTTGCGACCCCTGCAGCCCTCTCCCATCTTTTTTTGGGCTCGACAAGGTGCAACCCTTACCTGGTGCTAGGTAGGTCAGTAAGCCAGCAGGGCCAACTGCAATTGCTAGTGGTCGACCAACCCAGTGAAGTCGCATCAGCACTTGCAGCAGGCGATTGAAGCTCTCGGGAAAGTTGAGGCCAGCTAAACCACATCTTCGACGCCAAGCAGCGATTTCGACGTTGACCAGACGAACTAAAATCCATGACACTCCCTCGGAACTTCACCGTCCAATCTTCAAACACGTACACAAGGGACACGTTGTTGTCTTCTTCTGTCGTATTCGCTTCACTCGGATTTCGATTTGTGTTCTAATTCATCTTTTCCCTTCACGATGCCTGCCGTGCTTCTCCGTCAGTGAGCTATCTTGTGTGAATCGGTTCTGTCTTCCTCCTTCGCGCGACAACGCCACTCCTCCTCCCACTCCCGTTCCTCCCAGAGACCTTACTACATACCCCCTCGGAGTCATCGACGACGAGGCCTGATCCTATACCTCGCAATCGACCCATCGATATCCCTCACCGACAGCCTGTCTCCCGCGCGCAAGCCTGACAGTCAGCATGGACCAGTATCACGCCCTCGGCGCGGGCCAGCAGGACCCGAACGACCCATACAGTCAGTACAATCAGTCGGCTCAGCCCGCCCCGAACCAGTTCCAACCTCCAATTGCTCCCAATCCCTACCAGCAACAATACGGCCAGCAGCCAATACCTCCTCAGGGCCAGCAATACTATGGCACCCCGGCGCCAATGGGCCCTGCCGGCGGCCCTTCGCCCGTGCAGTCGCAGGGATACTTTCAAGGCCAGGTACCTTCACCAGCAGGAGACGATGTCAGTGCCCAGATGGCAGGCTTGTCACTTGGAGCAGAGGGTCGGCACACCGGGACGGGCAAGAGAAAGAAGAAGGACAGGCACGCATTCCACGCCGTCGAGGCCCAGGGCACATCTCAGGCGTTCAACGGCATCCCTCCGGCTGGTACGCCTGCAACAGCCTTTTTGAACGCCGACCCCTCAGGAACCTCGGGCTTCGTTGGACAGCCGGGAATGGCACCTGGGAGTCAGTTCCCAGCCCCCGCCGGCGGACAGTACGCACCGGGCAGTGTCGCGTCTCCGGCTGAATTCGGCGCGAGGAATGGCCAAGATGATGCTGCCGTGGCTGCTGGAGGACAGTCCAAGGTGTCCCAGGACGAGCTACCCAGCGTACCACTGGCCCGCGATGCTGCGCAGCAGTTCTATCTCTCCAACATATACCCGACTTTCGAAAAGCTGGTTCCTCCTCCCGCTGCCACCTCCTTTGTCGCTTTCGACCAGGGCAATTCCTCGCCCAAGTTCGCCCGCCTAACCATGAACAACATTCCTGCGACGTCCGACGCATTGCACACTACTGGACTACCTCTGGGCCTCATGCTACAGCCTTTGGCGCGCTTGCAGCACGGCGAGGGCGAGGTTCCCGTTCTAGACTTTGGCAGTTTTGGCCCACCACGATGTTCAAGGTGTCGAGCGTATATCAACCCCTTCATGATGTTCCGGTCTGGAGGGAACAAGTTCGTCTGTAATCTCTGCACACACCCTAATGATACCCCGCCAGAGTACTTCTGCGCGACCTCGCCCCAGGGCATCCGTGTGGATCGAGACCAGAGGCCCGAGCTGTGCCGTGGCACCGTCGAATTTGTCTGTCCAAAGGAATACTACAACAGAGAGCCAGTAGGCCTGCGGTGGCTATTCGTCATCGATGTAACACAAGAGGCGTATAACAAGGGCTACTTGGAAGCATTTTGCGATGGTGTTCTGGCGACATTGTACGGTGCTGACGAGAACGCCGAGAAGGATGAGAACGGTGAGCCAAAGCGCAAGTTACCACCAAATTCAAAAGTGGGCTTCGTCACCTATGACAAGGAGGTGCATTTTTACAATTGCAGCGTAAGTCTCGGCAAATCTCGACAAATCTCAGTCGGATGCGTCGTGCTGACAACAGTTGTGCAGGCGGCCTTGGAACAAGCTCAAATGATGATCATGCCGGACATCGAGGATCCTTTCGTACCCTTGAGCGATGGTCTCTTCGTCGATCCGGAAGAGTCAAGGTACGTCTTCGGAACAATGTCGTGTGCGTCGACGACCGCAGTACTGACAATCTCAACAGGGCTGTCATCTCTTCACTCCTCACCAGGTTACCTCAGATGTTCTCAGCTATAAAGAACCCAGAACCAGCTCTGCTTTCCACCCTGACCTCGTGCATGTCAGCGCTCGAGAAGACCGGCGGCAAGATTATCTGCTCACTCGCAGCACTTCCAACGTGGGGTCCAGGCCGCCTCTTCATGAGAGATGACGGCAAGCACCCAGGTGGCGAGATTGACAAGAAGCTGTTCACCACCGAGCACCCTGGCTGGAGGAAGGTTGGCGAAAGGATGGCGGCTGCCGGCATTGGTGCGGATTTCTTCATGGCAGCACCAACCGGCGGGTATCTCGACATCGCGACTGTAGGCTACGTCTCTGCTGTCACCGGCGGCGAGTCATTCTACTACCCGAATTTCATCGCCGGCAGGGACAATGCCAAGCTTTCACTCGAAGTAAAGCATGCTGTAACTCGGGAGACTGGCTACGAAGCTTTGATGAAGGTGCGATGCTCGAATGGGCTACAAGTTTCTGGATACCACGGCAACTTTATACAGCACAGCTTTGGCGCGGATCTGGAAATCGGCGTCGTCGACGCTGACAGGGCGATCGGTGTTACGTTCAGCCACGATGGCAAGCTCGACTCCAAGCTGGATGCTCACTTCCAGTCGGCACTACTTTACACGACTGCGAATGGTGAGCGCAGAGTCCGCTGCTGCAACGTGGTGGCCAGTGTGAGCGACATCGCAAAGGAGAGCATCAAGTACATCGATCAGGACGCTGTCTACTCCATCATCGCAAAGGAGGCAGCTACCAAGCTGGCCAGCACCTCATCTTCCCTGAAGGACATTAGGCTCGGCCTACAGGAGAAGACCGTCGACGTCATGGCCGCATACAGGAAACACTTTGTCTCGCAGTCTTACCCACCAGCTCAGCTCGTTATGCCCGACAAGTTGAAGGAGTTCTGCATGTACATGCTCGGCTTGATGAAGTGTCGCGCCTTCAAAGGCGGCAACGAGACGTCCGACCGGCGCGTGCACGAGATGCGCATGATTCGTGGCATGGGCTGTCTGGAGATGAGTCTGTACCTGTACCCTCGCATGATTGCACTGCACAACCTGCAGCCGGAAGAAGGCTTTGCGGATCCGGCGACTGGCCACCTGAAGATGCCGCCCTCGATGCGCAATACGTTCAGCAAGGTCGAGCCCGGCGGCGTGTACCTGATGGACAACGGCCAGCAGTGCATCCTGTGGTTCCACTCCCAGACGTCGCCGAACCTGATCCAGGACCTGTTTGGCGAGGACAAGGCGAAGCTGCAGGATCTCGACGCATACACGAGCGACTTGCCTGTGCTGGAGACCCACCTCAGCGCCCAGACAAGAAACATTATTGAGTTCTGGAGGACCACGCGTGGGTCAAAGGGCTTGACCATTCAGCTGGCGCGGCAGGGGATTGATGGTGCGGAGTACGAGTGGGCGAGGGGCCTGGTGGAAGACAGGAACAATGAGGCGCAGAGTTATGTGGACTGGTTGGTGGTAAGTGAATCTGCCTCTATTCTGTAGTCTGCCCTGGACGTGAGGCCCTGACATCGACCCCTCACAGAACATACACCGCATGGTTCAACTCGAGCTGGCCGGCCAGAGGAAGAAGGAAGTCGAGACGAGCGAGGGCTCGACGCTCGGCAGCTTTGCGGGCCTGCGACCGTCGTACTGGTAGGCTCAGTCTGAACACGCCGCGCATGCGTGCCGCGCGTCTCGCCCAGACCATCTAATCCCCTCGGGGTATGGCCGTCAATTCTTTGGGCGAGATGAGCCAGGCATTACAAGGTTGAGTCGATCTGGCTGGTCTCGCAACGTGGGTACAGTGAGATCGGGAGGCGGTATGAGAAGCCACGGCCTGGGGGGCGGAGGTCCAAATTTCTCATCGAAAGCGTGGGTCACGGAAAAAGTAGTGGATCGCGAGCATCTTGGGAGTATGGCGGAATGGGTTTGAGCGGGACAAGTATCGCAGCTCTTAAAACAAAGGGAAGGACGGCAGCCAGGTGCAGTATTATGGTTCCCGGGGGGAGAGGGTCGAACTGCACTGAGCGAATAATAGTCTCTGGGATGGAGCAGAAGTGCATGGCAAGGCTACAACGTCGTGCGAGTGGAAATGACTTACTACTATTTTTTCGCCTCAACGGGTGCTACGACGTCCACGGGTGTGTCAAGTGCTGTTCGTTCAATCTGCCCTTTTCTTTTTTGCTCAACAACGAGCTAGTCGCCTCTCCTGGGTTGGGGTTGGTGACCGATGCGCAGCTGGCCGTGCTCAACTTGAAGCATTGCATGTGGCGTGTATGAGCGTTGGGTAAGGCAAAGGGTACGACTCGTCATCGATCCCTTTACCAACGAGGGGAGAAAGGTTACCTGGGTACCTGCGACAGTACATGCCCCTATTTCTTAGCCGTCAGGTACATACTACAAATTGGTACATAATGCCATTCAAATCCAGCTACCTAGGTGGTCGATTATCACAAGGGAGAAAGAAAGAGAGAGACAGATGAAGGGGTCGGAGGGGGAGAAGACAGGCAGCAACACACAAACACACACACACACACACAGAGAGAGAGAGGCCGGGGGGGGGGGGCAAATCTTCAAGGGCAACTGGTCTTTGCAAAGACAATGAGAGTATTTTGCACAACGTTGTGGATTCGACGACAAGTCAGAGGCAAATGGTGCTTCAAAAACCGGGGGATGCATTGGCAAGTGGCCGCAACAGGGAAACGACATTCAGTTTGCTAAAATCTTCGTACAAAACAAGATCCCTCTAATGTACAGTGCCTCACCTCCGTATCAGTTCCAAGGTTGAGTTGGCCATTTTGATTCGTCTTGTACATTCTCAAAGTCACCCACAGTCAAAGAAAAGGGGTTTAGACTGTAGTCAATCGGGTTGGCGCCGGGTGTCAAGGTATCAGAGACAAGGCATCGTAGATCCTGCAGGAGGCTGCCTGTCAGGTGGGCTTGCTCTGCCTAGTGCACCTCGTCAAGTCATCTTAGAAGTGTCACTCCTGAGGTTTACTCTGAGGCTGTGCAAGCGAGAGGCGACTCTCGGTCTACGGTGGGTTCACACATGAGCGCTCTGAGATGGGAGCGAGGCGAGTCGAGGCGAAGGCGGGTGGGGGTTTGAGACAGTGACTGAAATCGCCCGTCCAGTAGTTGGGGGTGGACACTCCCAGCAAACATGAGCTTCGCTTTCGCAAAGAGAACGGTCTCTCAAAGTGTTTCGAATGGGAGAAGGCTCACGCGGACGAGATGTGTAGGAAAACGAGAAGAAAAAAGTTCGACCTGTCGAAAAGTGCCTGGTCATACTTATGCGGGTTTCCGACATTCCGGGTCTTCCTACTTGCGAACGGGGCGAGATGCTACTGCCACGTCGAAAATGGCACGGGTCGATTGTTGCCTTGCAGGATCTTCTCTCTGTTTTTCAGTATGCAGCGGACTATATCACACATTGCTCTGCAATACCTAGGTAGTCCACCGTTGAAGGGGCTTGAGGGACGATTTGATCCGCGTTGATCTTGCCTCTTTCACGAGCACTACTTGGTATTGAGGCGTTCAAACGGGGCTCGAACCATTGTCATTTCTGCTGTGTACTTTTACTCATGGGCCTTCCTTTGACTCAATACAAATGATGCTCAGTGCGCCATCCGTGCGTAGTATTCCGTTGACCGCTCCTCTGCCGCGTACCAGTGATGTTGCCACGAAGACACGAACTGGGACGGCTTGCCTCCAGTCAACGTTGAGGCCACAGACTTGCCGTCTCTGTGCGACTCGAAGTGCGCTACCCTCGACATGGGAGCACGATGCGTACCACTCGATCTCAAACCTTGCGCGACGTTCCGCCACTTCTTGCCGCAGCGCGCGCAAGGCTTGCAGGCGCGGGCTCGACTAACTGTACGAGTCCGACCGTTTAGGCGTGGTCCCCGGGCGCTGTGTAATGTCATGGAAGCAAAGTTGTCGAATGCAAGCCACGCTAGGTAAGTATCCGATTCCAAGCCATGCTACTCCACAAGCAATCTGGGTCTTGCCTCTGTAGCTCGGATCGGCTGAGCATTGTCCCTGGATTTGGTGCCATACCGGTGAGCGCCCAGCTCCACCGCGACGACTGCTGACTTCAGCCTGTCTCGAAGCACAAACCTGACTTCGAGACTCGCTTCGTCTACAGACCGAGGACATGGAGACCTCTATCTCGCTTATACTAGATGGCCCTTCGGCTGAGACTCGCACTTGGGACTACAATCTGAGACCGTGTACCGGGAACCGCGTCTCGGCAATCTGAGACCGAGTCGCACCGACGACAGAAGGTGACCCTTGACTGAATGCGATACCTCGTTGCACCCCTTAGTGTGTAGGGCTGCATGATGGGGCTGGTGGGACTAGGTCGGTGAGGCAATTCAGCCGCAGCCTCGTCCGTCATGGCCTAGTGCAAATCCTAGCGAAAGTTTCACTCCCAAATGTATTAGTTAACTCGTGGTTCAGATATGAACGTGAGCGAAGCTGGCAGCTGGTTGGTCTCGGTGACATATGTTACCTGCATCCGTTGGAGTTTTTGATGGCGTAGATTCAAGAATCTACGATGGTCGCAAATCTCGGAGAGAAATGGCGCCAAGAATGCGCGCCTACCACTGCGCGCCATGTGGCCTCCACCATATGGTACATGCCCACGGGATGAAGCAAGGATGTCTTCTGTGGCAGCTTGCGCCGACATCTTCTTGGCTACGTAAAAGAGAATGTACTGCACATGTGCGGTCGCTCAAGCGTCAAACACAGGCGTGACTGCTTGTCATCAATGAGTCTGAGACCGTGACAAGGCTAACACGGAACTGTTGCTCATTTTCCCTCATATGTTCAGTCAGGGTCACATCAATTCTAGCGCACCATGTTACTGTCATTGCATCCCTTGAGCCTCCATGGTTACACCGCCCCGGTAGGTACCACGTCGCTGTGCATGGAGGTGCCCGCTCAGCACCTGCGCGCTGTCCTTGCCATCTGAATGCAGATATTCTAATGCCATGCAGTATTGCACCCGTCCTCCAGAAGTTCAAGGTCTTCCCGTTTGCGGATGTATCATCGTCAATAGCGAGGAAGCGGACTAGTCAGTAGGCAGAAGTGAGTCTGGAAAGAAACCAAAGTGAAATTATTACTAGGTGGCGCACTATCATATGGCAGTGGACGTGCTGCCAGCCAGCCAGCCAGCCAAATTTTGATGCCCAAAGGAGACTGAAAGCGCCTGTGACCTAGACCGAAGTCTCCCATCCGAACCCAGTTTGCGCACTCGTACAGACAGCCCAATACCAATATGAGCGATGACGTCCTTCGTCTCAATGCATTGCACCATAGACAAGTCGTGTGTGTCTCATCTTTCGCACTTGAAGCACCACTCCGTCTACGACATCAGATTCTGGACGCCCATCCGGGTGTCGGGCTGGGTCAAGACCCTCGTGATCTCTGAGTTACAAAAGACGTGCGAGAAGATGTCGTAATCCGTCGGATACGACCCGCTGGAAGAGCTCGACCCCTTGCCCTTGCCCTTGCTGGAGGAGCCGCCGCCGGAGCCGCCCCCGCCGGACCCCGAGGAGGCCCGCCCGCCCTTCTTGACGACGTCCTCGGCGATGGCCCGCACCGTGCTCTGCGCCCGGTCCTCGAACACAAACGCCACGTTCTCGATGCGGCCCCGCAGGTTGGGGTCCCACAGGAAAACCTCGCGCCACATCTCGGCCATCTCCTGCGGCGGGTTGCGGTACGAGCCGAGCCCGAAGTCACCGACCACCACGCTGCGGATGTCGTTGTACACGCAGATGGTCAGCGCGGCGCGCAGCTTCTTCTTGGCCAGGTCGCGCTCCTCTTCGAAGGAGTAGCGCGTGCCGTTGGCCTTCAGTTTGGGCCAGCGTGTGGGTACGACGGAGATCACGGGGAGCTCGCGCCAGTCGCTCTGATCGCGACGTTCGTAGCGGTCGTGAGGTCCACGAAAGACGACTGAGTAGTACGGCTCTGGTCAGCCGAGGGCTTTTCAAGGCGACCAGGGGAGAGGAGGGGGGGGGGGCGGTTGTGGACGTAGACAGTGAAATGAGTATACACTCACCGACACGGTCAGAGTAGAGTCCCCCTTCGCATGGTATTGGGTAATTGGTCTCCTTCGGGTTTGCCAGGTGCGATGACAAGTTGCTCCGCCGGCATAGGCGCTCCTCATAGCCTACGACACCCGTCTCCCAGTCTCCGCCAGGCCGCTTCTCGTTGGCAGCACAGATGAATGCAACCTTTGTATTGTTGTTCTGGGCCGACCACAATGTTGCGAAGTCCACGGGGTCGCCTTCACAAACCCCTGATCCATAACGTGTCAGTGCCACCATAATGCCGTGCAACAGAGTACAGATAGACTCTGAGTAGCAGGGGGATAAATAGGACAGCGAATGGTGCTGGGATGCAGGGGCGGGCTTAAGACTTACAGAAGATTGGTGGGGCGAGGCTCACGGCGGGCCTATGGGGCAATTGGTCGTGTGTGATTGCCAAGGGCTGTGCAAAGAGGTAGGAAAAGGCTGGCAGTGATGCGGCATACTTCTTGAGGAACTTCTTGGTCTCAGCCGCCACTTCTGCTGGCTTAGGTTTGGATGATCTGGATGAACTTGGAAAAGGCATGTTGGATCAGGTCGCGTAAGCCTCGCGAGAGAATTTTGTGACGGGGCAGTGTAGACGAACAAGCCGTGGGGATGGAGACAGATTTGTTTGCTTTTCCTTAGAGGCTGATGGGGAAAGCGAAGCGAAGCAAGAGAGGAAGAACGCGAGGCTTGGTTGGGATCTGAATAGAGACCAGGAAAAGGGGTGCTGGAAGGCCTGCATTCCAACAATATATAAGCTGGTGCTTTCCATTTCAAGGCGTTTGAAAATGACATATCGCCAGCGGGTGTGCTCAAAAGGATGTCTTCGATTTCCGGTATCAAATGAGTATGGGAGGGACGGAGACGGGCCATTGCAAGCGAGGAAGAAAGACCTCTCAAATCTCAGCGTGACACGGTCGTTTGCACTTGTCCACTCATGTCTTGAACACCCAGCAGGAAGGCCAAAGCAGAAAACCGACGGGATTATGTTTATACTCGGTGTCCTGTCTCTGGTGTCCGACGTCGATGGGCTCTGGTTTGGCCCAAAAGGCAGGTTCAAGTCGTACAAGTTGATCCAGATTCATGTTTAGCGATTCAGTAGGTGAGATGAAAGTCGCATGTGCCCTGCCGCGTCCTGCTACTGCAATTTGCCGCCGTTACACCAGATCTGTGTTGAATCTGTGGACGAGGGCTGCATAGGCAGGGCTTGCTTGGCCGTTGTATGTTGTGCAGGGCTTCCAAGCTTCTTGCTGCGGGTCATTACTGCAATGAAACAACGACAGACGGGATCGAGACCGTAGCGGCCGAGTTGAACTGGAGGAATCTCCGCGTGCGGTTTGCGGCAGCAACATGGCAGCCGAAAGGGCCTGGTCCGGAGGATCCACCTGGGACGGTTTGCTTCGCCTCGGTCGTTAGCAACGACAAGTCCACTATAGTGAAATTTCCATGAGCTGAGTGCGGGACTTGCGCGAAGGTTCTGTCACGACTGAACAGCACGGGCTCAAACGGAAAATGAGTGCCAAATCTGCCACCTGTGAGTGATTGTCAAGGGCGTGGAAGATCCTGTGACAGATCGAATCCGACAGTTCGGGACGTCCCACACGGGCATGTTGACATATGGAGCACCAGGCATGGCCACTGCGTGGCCGGTCCCCAGACATCAATTTTCCAAGGCGGACGATATATCTCGTGAGATGGGAGCAAGCAACGTGCTGTTGCTCCGACGAAGTTAACCCAGGTGTCGGAGGGTGTACTTAGGAAAAGCTCTGAGGCCGCTGAGAAACGGGAGTATGATAAGATGCATTTCGTGACACAGTCACAGAGATCCAGCCAGGAACCGCTTCTGACAGCAGCTGGCAGTCAAGGAAACCTCGCACAGCTTCCTGCATCCAGATTGCTGGGCTCAGATTCGCGATAGTTCAGTGACCGGTGAAAGCAAAACATGGGCCGCCAGCCCGTACCGGGACCTGCCGCAAGCACGCTGCTTTAGGGACGTCTACCTCGTGGGTTTGGTCAAGTGGAGGATCATTCGCTGGAACTCGTACCCGAAGACAGGTCCCAGATGAGGGAAAGTTTGCTTGCTTTCCGCATGGACGGGTCATCCAGGTCGATGGGAGATCAGGTATCCGACAAGACAGGCACGTCACACCCATTTCGATTTATCGCTCGTGGCTGATGAGTTGAGCACCAAAGGCCTGGTCGCGCCGTACTGGCCCCTAATACGGTCTGTCATATTCGGACATCTCGTCGACGTTGATGGACCTTTGAAAATGATCAGCATGCTTGGAGGATTGGTGACTGTATTTCAAGGATGATCTCTAAATGAGGGGAGCCGAGATGTCGACTCCTCCTGACCCGCCGAGTCGGACGGCACCATGTCTCTGTTGTCCGGTTCCCATATGGACGCAACTGTGTTTGCTGGGCTGGACGCGCCGTTTGAACAGGTCGATTGTTTGTGTTGTTAGTTCTGACAAGTCGTCGTTCGCCGGAATCGGCTAAATGTCGGCTCGGAGTATTTGACCCGCATGGTCAGGTGCTTATGTAATGACCGCGTCTCGTCCTTCACTTACCGCGACTGAAGGAAAAAGACGTCACTCTAAGAGATGTCCACCTGGGGCAACTCAGCGATCAGGGACGACATCATGCGGTCCGACAAGTCTCAAACACCCTGAATTGCTGTCGTTCTTTCTCCTCGTTCCTCCCTGATAAGCGTCGTCGCAGCAATGCGACCAGCTGGCCTGGCGATTTTTGCCAGAGCTTATCAGAGAAGTGCTGCACATTCTTCTTTTCGCGCGCCTCGAGTTGAACCCTCCTTGCGACGTCTTCTATCCAGCGACAATAAATCTTCACGGTCCATTTCCAAGTTGCTCGAGTGGAAGCCCGAAGGTGAAGCCCCTGATGTTGTCGTCAATGGCTTTGTCCGCTCCGTGCGGGCCATGAAGTCACGGTCTTTTGTCGCACTCGGGGACGGTTCCTCGCTTGCCCCGTTGCAAGCTGTTGTTCCTACGGATCAGGCTGAAGGGTGCGATCCACTTCTCCGGCGCGTCTGTCTCTGGTTTCTCCATCGTTACTGATCCGGTCACCCCGCAGCCTTTCTATTGGCGCTGCTGCGCGCCTCAGAGGAGCCTGGGTCTCGTCACCGGGCGCCGGCCAGTCGCACGAGCTACATGTCAACGAGGCTCAGGTCTTGGGCCCTTCAGATGCCAAGGTACTGTCCCATGACGCGATCTCACACCGCTGAATTAGATGGGTGGTGCCTTGGCTGATTCCCGATCAGACTTTTCCGATACAGAAGAAATATCAGACACCTGAATACCTCCGGACCATGCCCCATCTTCGGCCGAGAACTCCCTTCAACTCCGCTCTCCTGAGGTTCCGGTCCGAGGTCGTCGCCACTTTGACCCAGTTCTTCGCTACTCGAGACTTTGTTCAAACACACCCACCCATGATCACTTCCTCCGATTGTGAAGGCGCCGGCGAGGTCTTCGCTGTCATTCCTGCGAACAAGAAGGAGGATGAGACCGACGAGTCTTTCTTTCGTGCGCCGAAATACCTCACTGTGTCGACTCAGCTCCACCTTGAGGCGCTTGCCCAGTCCGTAGGCAATGTGTGGACTTTGTCTCCTACCTTCCGTGCGGAACGGAGCGACACTTCCAGACATCTAAGCGAATTCTACATGCTTGAGGCTGAGATGAGTTTTGTGGACGAGCTCAGCGAGATCATGAACCTCCTCGAGGACATGCTTAGATATACGGCCATCAGCCTTTACCAGTCTCGGGTGGCGCGGGAGCTGAGGACTCCAAGCAAAGATAGGAGCACGGGCGAATCCGCTGGTGACCGAGCCTCGCCGGATGAAGTCGACAAGAGATGGCAGGGCTTGATGCAACCCTCCTGGCCACGCTTGACGTATACGGAGGCAATCGACATGCTCAAGAGAGAGCAGCATTTGTTTGAGCATAAGCCCATCTGGGGCGACGGCTTGCAGTCCGAACATGAAAAGTATATCGCGCGTACGGTTGGCAACGGAAGGCCAGTCTTTGTCACCAATTACCCTCGAGACATCAAGGCCTTCTACATGCGTCCGACTCAGAGCCTTGAGCAAGGACCTGGGCCCCAGGAGACAGTTGAATGCTTTGACCTCCTGGTACCGGAATACTGTGAGATCGCCGGCGGCTCCATGCGTGAGCATCGCCTGGCTCAGCTTCTGGGCGCAATGAAGAGGCACGGGATTGTTATACCATCAGTCGAGGACACTATCTACACGGACGAGGACGGGGCGACGTCGCCAACAGGCCCTCTGGACTGGTATGCCGACCTCCGTCGTTGGGGCTGCCCGCCTCATGGTGGCTTTGGCGTTGGTTTCGACCGCCTTCTCAGTTACTTGTCGGGCATTCACAGCATTAGGGACGCCGTCACATTTCCCCGGTGGTATGGACGCTGTGACTGTTGAGATGGAAACAGGCGCAGCGGATCTGAACAGAATCACATTCAGATTGGTTCCATCCCTACGGTTCCCCTCATGCTGTGCTCGTCAAAGCTTGCCTACTTGGGCGATTCGTGTCACCTTACTCCCGCCACCGAGATCTGCGACTGGGCGCCATGTGTGTCTCGTTCCGAAATCAACATGCAGCCTTCCTTACATTAGTGCCTTGGGTACACCAAGTCTGATCGGGGCTTGCATTTGACAGGTTTCGTGCCGTTTTCCTGGCTTGAGCCGCGTGACCCCAAAGGCTTACGGCCTTATGTTGATAATTGTCCGCCAGCGCGCTATGCTGCAGCACGGATCGGCGAAACTGATGAATTTACACAGTCCGAGGTCACGCCGTGAAGCTAGCAAACGAGTAACAAGGCCAACGTCGAAGGATTATCACAAGATGACGCCGGATCCAGAGCCCAGTTCACGGCAGCACCGCGAGCCACATGTTCGCTTCCCACGCCTTATAACGATCTTCGGACACAAAGTGGCCAGTCGCCGTGTGATAATTTTCAACAGGCACACCATCACACAGTACAGGACCGCAGGTTGCCCCTTCGTCGAGTGCGCCGACGCGCAAGCGTACGCTTTTATCGGATGTGTCTCATACAATTTCTCTGAATCGTCACAATGATTCAAATGCCGTGGCGAAGGACGTGGCGCGTTGATGGAGAGAACCTGTGCTGGCCGAAGACAGAAGTAGGACTGCTTCAGCGCCGTACTCCACACCATGGATGCTTCCAGCCATGGGTCGGGTTGCTGTCGTCCTCTACGCACGACCTGACGTCTTCATATGTTGCAAGGCGAGAAGAACCTCTGACCGACTTACTCTATCAGTGTTACAGCCGAACGAATCTGGCCAGAGATGAAGCCCGAGTGCTCTTTTCAGATTCAAAGCTCTGAACATTACGCTATACTCAATCTTCTCCAAGTGGTTCAGAAGCGTGGCACAGAAACCTGCGCAGATTCACAGGCCTACGCATCGAAAGCTTCAGGCAGCACCTGGTGCCTGGCGCCTAGCGCGGCCCTTTCAACGGTTGGCTTTCAGATTTACTTTCCAGATTCTAATACGGTCACGCTTATCAGCCCGACCCACGCTGTGATATGCAGCGGGACATTGCCCAGTGCTGCTGGTGAGAAGCTGCTGTGAAACTCCCGCAGAACGCGTGCTAGGGTCCTCAGGATCAACTCAGGATTGACATTGCGGAGCTGAAGTCATCGGCAGCCGCGTCACGGGGTGACGAGCGGACTCTTGGCATAGCCTGGTGGGCGCATATCCTACCAGCGGAGGCCCGGAAACGTGGGCGTTGATCCACCATCGCCGTGTTGAGTAGGACTCCAATATGTGTTGTCATGCTATACATTGCCAACTGATAGCCATCAATGGTTTGAATTCTTACACGGCCCCGCAGACACAACTCTGCCAGTTGCTAGGCACCGGGGCAAGCGTAGACCCTCATCTGGGTGATGCCTGGCAAACCTCATGGCGATCTCGACACGCCCAGCGACCGCTCTCGCGTCGAAATACCACAAGCGATCATGGCTGTGTCCCGTCCAACGAGCCTCTCAGTGCCCATTGGAAAGGACTGCTATCTGTATTCGAGAGAGCACGTAACTAAGGCCCCGTCTGGCGACTGTTACTCACAAGCTCTGGCCCTTTGCTCTGGCACAGAACGACCGCCAGCCAGGCGCCTCTCGTCACGGAAATTCCCTGATGCTAGCCTCGGCGATTCGAGTGGAACACGCGCCCTGGCAGCCCTTTTTCGAGACCTCAGAGGCTGCGGTTTGCCGCGCCTACCGTTGAACCTGGTCTGACAAGCACCTTGGCCTGCCCAGTTGGGTGTAGTGAAAAGCAACAGTTGCCTACATACGATACAGGCGAATGACACTACCTTGTGAGCAATACCCTCTCGGCGCATTCTCGTTGCATGCGTGACGGCACAGCATGCACCACTTAGCCCAAAGGCAAGGCGCACTCACCTTCCAGCGATGGGTACAGACCCCTCGTCAATGACACATCGCCAGGAAGACAGATCAATGGTCGAACGTCGGGAAGGAAGATCATCGTTCATCTGACACATGCTCCCGGGGGCGAAACTTTGGACGACACCTTGGCCTCGCCTCATGTCCAAGGCAGGCCAAGCCGATGGTCAAGGTGCACAGTCCGCTGGGTCCCAAGAAGCTTGGCAATCACCTTAAAACCTTCGGGCGAGTAGCTATGGGAGGATCGACATACAGATCTGCCCACCATCGGAAAAAGCCAAGACGAGGGAGCACCTTTCAAAGGGCTTCAGAGTTGGGTTGAGTGTGTCGAGTATTCTTATCGCGGTCTCGAGCGAGCAAGTTACTTCTTGGGACGAGACGAAAACATCAGATCAAACAATGACGGTTGTCAAGGCGAGGATGTCTAATCATACTCAGACGAAGATCAGATCTTGGCTTTCATGGCGGCCAATACTACTACACCCGTACTAAGCTATTTCCGCTGTGGGACAACGGTTTTCGTCTCCGCCAACTAAATGCGCGAAATGCACGGAATCTTTTTATTGAAGCGACTGTCTGGTGATACCTAGGCATTCTATACGACGACCGTACCCGCTCAAGCCTCATCGTTCGACTCCCCGGCCTGTGCCGCGCGGTTGCCGGGCCGGAAGTCACGGCTCTACGCTGCACGGTGCGAAACGGTGATGAGACGAATGAAAGGGCTTCTGCTTCTGTGTGATGGAAACGTGCCGTCTGACGAGATTGAGCGACAAGCTGTGTACGAATCGAGGGGTTTATTGCTTCACACGATGCACGTCACTGTGGATTTCGTTTCGAAGAGAAGTCCTCAGCGCTCAATCGTCCGCGTCCATCAGAGCAAGTTCCCCTCGTATCTACGAGCCTGCCGGAAGTGGGAGTCCACCGCGGAATTACCGAGGGGCGCACCAGAAGAAGATTCCGTACCAAGAAGCTCGCCAAAAGGCCCAGATCTTCGTCTCGAAGATCCATGGCCGAATTGAAGCTTTCAGCGGGCCGGCGAAGGCTTCCTTCCAACAGGGTGTTCAGAAATTCAGAAGTGCACATTGGCTGCCGACAGGGAGGACTCCTCTGCTCATAGTGATACTCGCGCAGATCTCCCATGTCATCGATCCTGAGCCGATCCTATTCTTACTCAGACCCCCATGCCAGGCCTGCCAGGCCGCACGCAATTCGGGTGCTTGTGTGCGATGTGTCGTGTTTCTCTTCTTATCTCGCGCACCATCTCGCATGCAGGCTTGGCTGGCTGGTTCGGTAGTTCGGTCTGCATGCATTGCATGGCCGTGCGGGCGGGAATTTTCACAAAAGTCGAGGATTCAAAGAAAATTTCTCTGGTTGGCGTCTGCAGCGCAATCGCCGCTTGTCGCACAAGGTTTTGAGCCCCGTCCGGAGCCTTGTTCTGTGTGGATGGTGCAAGGCAAGCCGCAGGGCTCGCTGTAGCTTAAATTCCGCCCCATTCCGATCTTGGACTCGCCCAAGGCTGATGTGCTGGGGATTTTGGTTTCCCCCCCTCACAAGATGAGGGAGGTGAGAGGCCGCGTAAGCTCCTCCAGCTAGCGGCTCCGCTTGGGTGCAACCCCCGTTCCACATGGCAAAGCGCGAGTCCTCGACGGGCATGAGCTGAGGGGCCATGGGGAGATTGAGATTTGCTTGTGTGGTGTGTCCCTTTGTGCAGCTGTCATCTGCCAAGCCTGCGTACCGGGTACTTGGGACGTGACAGATTCTGACCTACGAGGCTGTCCTCGTCATCACGCCGGAACACCAGGGGCGGGGCCAGAATGGCCGAGGCTGGGGGGCTCGTAGACTCCGGTGCTCGTGTCTATGAACGAAGGACAGCATGTGTTTCTCGTGAACGAGGAATCATCATCATGCCAGATCTCACGTTCGTCGACCAAGGGAAGGGGAGAGACAGACAGAGAGTGTGGTTTTTGAAACCCAACATCCGCGGGCATGAAACGACGTGGGATCATGTGGTGGACACCCACCCAGCCCAGACGAGCCGAACCCATGCAGAACGCTTGCTCACTTGGCTGCCGCGCTAACAGTCCACGAATTAAGCTTGTTTTCTCTTGCGTCGGGACTCGGGACAGCAAACGACAAGGTACGGCAAGCTCCATTCAGAAGGTCAACCACATCTGAGCCTCGCCGATACCCCGACGCCTCATCGGGCGGGGGGCGGCCTGCAGGGCAGCAGGGGTCATTTCGTCTCCTCGCTCTTCCGATCGCGCTTGGTGGGGTATTCCCGTACACCTGTAGGAAGCTCCACGAAACTCTCCACCACCCCCTATCACCAACGAGCGATTCGATGCGCGTGTTGGTTGGTGGTCGAAGGGCGAGGATTCCTGGTGGCTGAGCCTCATGTTTCATGGTGGTGAATGTGAGGCTTTGGAATCTAACTCAATGGGAACATACCGGCAGCAAGAGCAACGAGGCCGTCGGGCCCGAGCCGACGATCTCTTCAAGAGAATTACAGAGCATATTAGCTGCAGCAAAAAGAGTCAGGCAGCACCCGACTCCATGGGGACGATCGACTCGTGAGGGAGGTGTGGCTTGCAGGCCATGCCAAAGCAGGCTAACGAGGGCGCTGCTTGGAGGATCGGGGGCCGACGCGTCCTCGACCCAGATGTGCTTTCGCCAAGCCGTCAAGCGAATGAGCTTAAAAAACCTTGTTCACCTCTCACAGCCGTAGCGCCGAGGGAGGTATGGAGCAAGCGCACGTCGACCCTGGCGCCCGCATACGATGCGCGTACTATGTCCAGGTGCTGCCCAGGATTTATTTCCGATGCGAGGTTAGAGAGAGAAGACATCATCCTGCTGCCCCTGCGCCAACATGCGCGCAAATGGATCTACCGTCGTTCTGTGGTACATGGTTTATAGCCAGTGGATCGACTAGATCGAGACCAAAGGCCATAACGGAGAGAGAAAGAAGAAGAAAAAGAACTCAGATCACCGCGCAGATTCTGCTCCATTCATCAGGCCACCGGGCAGCGGGCCGACTCATAGCGCGACGCCGGGACGGAGAAGCCTTCCCATCTTTGTGCCCCCGTGATGGCGGATCTCTTCGCCCTGGGCCCCATCCCGCGCGGATGAGTCCGCAACCGCAAGGCCATTGGGCAGCGCTGGCTCCTCCTGAACACAGATGCCCTTCGGCATCCTGACGCGGACGTGAGAGTGAGCAGTAGCAGTACAGGTTGCCCCTCCAAGCGGAAAGGTGTCCAAGTGGAAGGTGTGAGACGGCATGATGATCCGTGTAACGCATGACTTGGAGCAGAAGCAGAAAACGGCAGCCTTGTGGGCGTTGGCACGCGATGTCGCCCACACCTTCTGGGACATGCGATGTCAGCTAAGGTGCTGACATTCCGAGGGCACCATCCACATTACGAGTGCCTCATCCGAGCTCTGGTGCGACCCCCCTTTCGGGCGCGATCTCTTGTCGTTCGTGTTTCTGATTTGTGCAACACGGCTGAGGGGGGGCGCTGGCCATAGGGCTGCCCGCATCTTCGCACCAACCTCGGTATGCTCAACGGGGGAGTCCTGCGTCGCATACGCAGTAGCCGCGGCTTGACACAGCTCAACGCCTGAGGGGGGGGGCGGCTCCCAATTTCGTCGACGAGATCGCAAGAAAGGTACGATTTCGGGCGCCTCGGCGTTCTGTGATGCTGCACGTGAGGGGTGATACTGCCGTCACATCCCCGGGGCAGGCGGGCCAGACGCATACCATCTCTGGAGGCATGTAAATCATGCGGAGACCACCGTCACGAAGGATCTGGCACCCGTGTTTGAAGCATGGCATGAGTTTCCAACGGGCCCGGCGTCGTACGCGGCTGATACCGTGCCTTGTGCAGGGAGACCAAATATCCCAACGACGTCGGTGTGGATATGTGTGTACCACCACCCTCAACAGGGACCGGCGTATGCTGGTGGTATCACGGCGGGGCCCGGCCACGCTGCTTAGTGGTTTGTGATACCAGCAACAAATTGCTTACAGCGGATGCGAGGTGGCCCCAAAAGTCCCAGCGCGCCATGCGCTTATGTCACTACATAGTACCCCCGGGCCTGGACGTGTGAGCAGCCTCGCGGCGCGTGCTCGCTGCATCTGTCCCTATGTTAACAGGAGGATCGAAAGGATTCCCGCAGCGCGGAGGGGTCAAAGGGAGCCGGACTCAGCTGAGTGAGAACCTTTTTTTTTTTTTTTTAAACCTTGTCTGCGAGCCGGTTCGCGCGGCGATTACGCAGCCAATTGCTTACTACATAGGACGAATATTGACCTGTGCCCCGAATGCGACGGACTCCTTCCAACATTCATCGGTCTGGAGACGAGGCTTACCGACTCAGCGACAATGAAGTGAACAGGCACCACGTAATCAATCCCTTGGCACCGGGAGACCCGCCCTGTCGGCGTTCTGGCTCGTCCACAGTCGGGCAATATGCCTCCCACATCCCGCTGCCCACGCCGGAAACGCAACCCAAAGAAAGCCACGTCCGTATTTCCGGGTTGTCACATTACCTCTCTCTATCTCTCTCTGAAGCCTGCCACGCGGCTGAGCCTCTCCAATGGTTGCACGAAAGGGCCCTTTGGACTGAAAATGGGAGGTAAGCTTACCGCCCGGGTGAGCGGCGCGTCCTGGCCCGGGGCGTCCATTATCTGCGAGCGCCCCGATCGGGAGCCATTCGAAGAGACGAGCTTGGCCCGCGCGCCCTCCTCAGCGGAGGGCCCGGGAGGTTGTTCGGGGCCAGCCAAGAGCCGGCCAAGGTCTCCAATACATGACATCGACAAGCTTCCTCACCGCGCTGCTCTCGCGGCGGAGCCAACCAAGACCACAAAGCCCTTCTCGGGCATGACTCTCGGGGCCTCTGCCAAGGCGGATTAAGGATCGAATGAAGATCCACACAGGGCCGGACGAACTTCGGGCCTGCTTCAAAACTTGTCGTGGAAGTCAGACTCAGCAGGTTTCTGGGTGGATGATAGGAGGGCTTGGCGGGTGCGTCGTGTCAGTGGCTGGGCACGGGGGGGAAATTTAAGCTCGCCGATTAAGCTCATAAGGTTCAGTGCTGATCGGTTCAGCGCCGCCGGGGTGCACGACAGCCCTTTTTTTTTTTTTGGACGAAGCGTGCACGTCCCAGTTTTGTGTTACATCAACGGTTTCCTTTCATTTTCTGCCCTCTCAGCCTCTTTGTTTGTGTATTTCCCACAGCCCCCATCTTTTGCTCATAGTCCAGAGCTAGATCTCTGCGATCGCGACGAGCTGCTGTGGCGATTTCACAACGGCCTCCTCAGACAGATCGTAGATCTGCTCTGATCTGCTCCACTAGCATCAAGTAGTCTTTCGGACACTACCTACTTAAGTAGGTATTCCTTGTCCGGGCCGCGTTGATCTCAAGTAGATCAACAGGGCATACATGATGTCGCCGTGGTGAACTCTGTCGATTACACTTTGCAACAGAGCACGACTTCATTCCGGGGGTTTGTGTGCCTCCATGCATATTGGCCTTTGTATGTTACTGCACGAACTAAAGACGAAACCAGAGCATCTCGTACAGGCGAGTATGACCGGAAAGTACGGAAGAGGCCCTTGGCGCCTGCGCCTGCGCAGTGTGCCCAGAGGTCGAATCCATCGGAATAGCCGCGGCGGCAATATCTCGCATGATGCAACACTGTGACTCAAGACATGCCAAACACACGTTGGCGATGCGTTGGTAGTCTACGCCGTCATCTCACGGATCATGCCATGGAGAGCGAGTTGGAGATGCTCATATTGATCCGGCGTGTTGGCTTGATTATTCAGATATAGTGTGTGGCTGCACCAACAATGATCCCATGAATCCTGACGGGCCCGGTTAATGTTTCTTCATTCGCGACCGGCGCTGTATCGAGCTATCCATGCTAAACAATCGTGGCCGCGTCCGTCGGGCGGCATGCCATGCCGCGGCTCTCAACATCTCACGGGCAGCAGCACACGAGGCGTATCATCACGAAACCTGTCTAGTGTCAGCGCCAGCGGCCGCGGCGGAGCAACTCTGCGCGGGATGGTTTTGTCACGAGCGAACAGGAGGAGGGTCTGGTTCGGTCCGAAAAGCCAAGACGAGCTGACACGACGGGTAGTGAAATAAGCTTAAAATCGACCAGAGGGATTTGGGACCAGATTTTACCCGGCGACATGTGAAGTCATGCCGTCCGCGCCATGCTACCCATACCTGATGCGTGACTTGGGAGGCATGTGAGGGTGACCCACGCCCGCAGCCCATCCATCCTCGGAGCCCTTTTGTGGTGGACCACGTATGCAGCTGGCAGCATGCAAAGCGATGGTGTGGCTCGGTATTTGTGAAGAAGAAGAAAAAATGAGCAGGGCCCTCATCTGACTGCATTCGATGGCGTGCTGAACGATTGCAACCGCGCAGGCTCGACGACGCTCTGCCGCCTTGCTGCTACTGCTAGGTGTCCTGTCACGGAATTACAATCTTGAGCATGTCGCACTGGTGGAACAGCATTACCGATCTCCTTCATCTAGAAGGCCGTAATGTCGATGCCCGACGGCAGTAACATGACGGCCACGGGTCGCGTGCCCTTTCGGGACGAAGCGGACCGACGAGGCCTCTGTGGGATCTATCACATTGTTCGCACAGGAATAAGAAAAGGGCCGTTGTGGAAGGGCCGGTTGTGCGACGACCCCTTGTGGCCGGATTCCCTCTGGCATCGAGCGACGTCAACTCGAGCTGCTCGCTGGGATTTTTTTTTTTGTTGACCCACTGTGCGCAGAATGTGGTCATGATGAAATAGTGACCTTCGCACGGTATTACCGTGTCACGAGAGTGCCAATGTTGAAACCCTCGGGGGAAGCTCCAATGTCAATATGATACGACAGCGAACTGGGTTGCGCCAACCTGGAAGGCAGACGAGATCAAGCTCGGAAATAAGGATTTTCAAGCGCATTGTCAACCCCCCCCCCCTCCCCTCCCCTCCAGCCAGCCAGTACTGCCAGACCGGGCGTCTCTGGACTAATGATGTTACTATTTGCCAGCAAATTTGCAGCACAGACGTTCGACGGCAGGGACGGCAGCCACTCTCAGCCAAGACCTTGGGGCTTACGAGTCTTTCATCAGAAGGCGGGTCCACAGTAGAAAGGGATGTGGCATCGTGGAGTTATCCGCCATCATGAACGACGATCCTCCCTGCTCTAAAAAAGACGCTTAATTTTAAACGTACGTGTCCACCAATACGGGAGTAGCGGCGCCGCATGTCATGCCGCATCGGGTATCTTGCCCACTACGGAATTACGCAGCCGTCCACCTGCCATCACGATTGACAGGTTCAGAACTACCAGTTCTGTGCCGCGTCGTCGTCATCTTTGGATATCAAGAGACGGGATGTTCCGCGTGACCAGGTTGGGATGTTTTCATGCTATCTGGACAATAATGCACTGCGACATCAACTGTTGTTACCGGCAAGGCTCTGAGGTCAGAGACAGCAGCGTTGTTCAGAGCAGACCCTCTGGCAGCACACCCTCCGAGTAGTACTGATCGTCGCCGTGTGATGTTTTGTCGACAAGCATCTCACCTCACATCCTTACACAGTACCTAGCCAGCCTTTCGAGATCTCGACTCATATCAAGGAACCCGCAGTGCCCCCGTCACCGCTCACCAGGACGTTGACGGGTGAAACGTGTCAAATCGCGTGTCTCGAACGCGGCGACGGTAAGAATTTCTTGTTTCTGCCAACGCTGCCGTACGTGAGCTGTCACAGGACACCAGCGCGGCTGAGAGGGGGGGGAGACTGCGGGTTTATCTCGCCTAATGGATATATGGAATTCTTGATTCGAGTCCGACGATCAGTGACAACTGGTCCTTTGTCGAAGCGAGAGGGATAGAGGGGGAGAGAGAGAGAGAGAGAGAGATGCTTGCTTGCTTGCTTGAGAATCCGCTTGTCTCCGCTGACCTACATGATCTCAACGGACGGGACTTGTGCCCGGCTCGGTATCTGGCTGCGAGTTTGTGCGACTGTTGTTGGTTGATCGTGTGACACAGAATACCGACCGGTTGCTCGCAACACCTGTCGGCAACCTGTCTGTGAGGTTTGACGGTCTCGGGAAGATAGGTCCATGCGTTGTGGTGGTGACCTTTTCGGTCAATCTCTCGGCAAGCTGAGCTGGTGGACTCGTGACATATCAACACGAATTTGCGTATCATTGAGCCTCTGCTCACCGTAGGGCGGGCGCAGAGCGGGGGTGCTTACACGGTGGAGCACGTGCTCTTGTGAGGCTGATGCACTCTCTCAATGCGTGAAAGATGAACCACACAAATCTGTTGGTGGCGGCACTGGGATGAGGCACCTCCGCGTCATGTCATTTGCACTGCCTCCTTCGATGCTAGTAACGGCACGGTTCACCATGCACACCGGGACCTGGCTTGGATCTCCCGCCCCAAGGATTTTAGTCTAGTCAGACCGACAACAATCCATAGTGCTACCGGTATGTACAGTACATACAGCCATGGACAACTGGCCAGGCGCTGTACCAGGAAAGCTGACTCGCTACCGAGAGGGTCAGGACCCCCATCGACAGAGGAGGGATGCTCTGGAAAAAGGCTCTCTGCATAGGCGAGCTCGGTTCCCCCTTGGTACTTACCCACCAGCCGAGGCGAAACGGGACGGCAGCGGGATGCGTGGGGAACCATCGAGGGCGGACGGGTTCGGTACTGCGGCGATCTCACTGATTTTCGGTAGACGATGCCTTCCAAGGTTGCGGGTGATGATGCCCGGATATGGGTGGTCGCGCTGGATCTGGTAGTCCGACACAGTGTTGTCAGCCGGACTAATGGGACTCTGTTGGCGGACCGGTTCAAGAGCTATCGGTGTGTGTGTGTGTGTGTGTGTGCCCACTGGTTAATTACATCCTTGTGCTATATTGCCTGAAGGGCCTCTGAGGATGTGTACTTTCATCACGAGGTGAGAAAGAAAAACAATGTTCCTTTCGGCCTGTGGTCCTGGGTCCAAGGGGGGCGCCCTCGTTCTGATCCGAGGATTTGGACAGATGGCATGTCGAAAAGAAGGTTATTTGTTAGTCTGTCTTGGCAGCGGCTCGGCCAGGGGGGTCAGCTGCAGAAGAGGTTTGCGCTAAGGAATAAACTTAGATGAAGTGCTTTCTTAGTCTCTACACCCAATTATTTGCTGCCTCCGTGCCACTACCGAGTTTGATGATGTACCCAGCGCCGAGTCAAGCCGAGTCAAGCACTAGAGGCTTGGGTCACACAAGCACAGATAGGCTCCATGTCGTCCAGCATTAGCATTTGCTTGGTCTGCTTGGCTCTCTCGGATTCTATGCTGTGATAATGCTTGGATCGTGATCATCGGAGGGGGGTCTGCATCCCACAGTCAAACCAGGAGTCGTCCGTCCCTGCCCAGGAATCCAAGAGTCAAGAGTCTTGTGATTATTTTACTCGATGCCGGCCTCCTCACCAAGAGGACAAAGAGCCAGGGGGTTGCAGATCCGCCCCCAAGACCTGTTGCTCGGCGTTTCCTGGGCGTGCCTGTCTCTTTCTTGTCTCCTGCGCGCGGTCCTTTTCCACCCCGGTATGGAGGGTGACTATCCTCATTTCATGCGCAATCGCCAACTCGAGACCCCCCCCCCCTTTAGCACTCGCCGGCGTCTTGTGTGTATGCATGGCATCATCACCACCGCATCTGTCATCGATCAATGATCAGCCGTCTAGCCGTGCTCAGCACTTGGAGGCGCGGCGGATTTTCAAGATTTACGCCGATATTGCCGACCTGACGGGAATAAGTGCGGCATCTCCCCCCATCCACCACCGGGCCCAAGATTGAATCGCCCAGTGACCGAAGCAAAAGCGTGTCGGTAGCCTTTGCTGGCCGCATGAATTCCCCCGGAGGCACTATCGCGGCGGTTGGTCATCGTCGTATCTTCCCACTTGAGCCTCTACAGGCCTGTGGGCCTATCAAGCGACCTGGGGCTGAAATTCTGTGACCCAAGATTAAAGGCCACCAACCGTATCTGGGTCGGTAAGACTTGGGTCCAGGACGAAATAAGGTTGCCTTGGCAGAGGATCGTTGGAGATTCAGCCCAAGCTTTCTGGGCGTTTGAAATTAGGCCCCTTCGCGGACACCGTCCGAATTCACATACACGCAACGTTCGGATAGACTTTTGTTTGGTGCAGCCCGAACAGGATCGGCGTCCTGCTGCTTAAACAAGGCTTGATTGACGTCTGGCAGTCAAGGTCCAGGTTCAAGGGTCCCGGACGGCCCGCCGTCGATCTAGTCAAGCCTCGGGGGAACAACTCAAAAGACAAACTTAAAAAAGTTGCAGCTGAGTGCATAGCACTGCGCCCCCCCCCCCCAAGAACCACCCCCCCACACACACACACAACCCTTTGACGGGGGAGCCCGTGGACAGGAGGACAACTTGCGCCCCTTCATTTACTCATCAGTCAGCGGACATTCAAGGGGAGCAAAGCGGTCCAGGAAGATCGAGGCCGCCAGCGGAGATAGGATCAGAGTTCACGACGGCGCTGCGGTGGGGATCCGGTCCAAGAAGAAGAAGAAGAAGAAGAAGACAACGCTGCATTGTCCAAGCCTCGCAATCAAACGCGCACGGAAGTCTTTGCCGACGCGCAAGGCCACGCGATGAGGAAAGCAGGACCGAAGGCACAGATGCTTGGCCCGAATCGAACCAGCAAAGCCCATCCAGCCACCGCAACTCCACGGCAGCGGAAGACTTGAGGAGGGGTCCGGAGGAGAGCCCGCGCCCGCTTGCACACTTGGGAGAGATAACTAGGTGCCGACGGAGACCGTGAGGGTCTGCGACCTTTTGATAACGGCCTTTGCAGGGAGTGTAGCCAGATTCAGCACCTGGACAAGGCCAACGCTGAAGCGAAGGGCGCGCGTGGCCAACAGAATTCAGCTCGGCCTTCGAGGCTTGTATCAGTTGACTACCGACGAGGTGAGTGACATTCGGGAAATGATCATGTCTGGTGATCTCGTCTGCCCTGCCCTGCCACGGAGCATTGCACCAGTACTGTGGTATCACGGAAACATATTGCGATGCTTATCTCTGTCTTGAGGCGACAGCGCCCACATTCCGGACAAGTCGTCCAGTCCAGTCCAGTCCAGTCCACAGTTCCCCGGAGCAAGCCTCACTGTGGAGTATCTTGTCCTCGTCACTGGCCGTATCATCAATGGGCCCCTCTTCAATACTATTTAAACTTCGATTTTGAGATCCAACCCAGAAATGGGTTTAATTTGGTAGTGTCGATGCTACCAAACCATCCCATAGTCGCCGAGGCTTGTTGGTGAGACCATCCTGTTGTTGGGGCCGGGCAGTCTGGTCTCACGTCTTTATCCACTTTCCTCTAGTATTTGTGGACACAGACCCCGCCGACCCCCATCGTCGAAGCTTCCCTCGGTGGGTCTTCACCGAATCAAGTACCGTTTATTATTCCAAGCCCACCAGCCAAGACCCCGAAAACCTGGGTACAGGGACTAATAATAAAGACTGGGACCAGTAGCTGCTTGGCTCATCAGGCCAGCCCGACCCCTTCGCATAGGCCATCGCACTCGGCCTCGACAACGTTTCCAAACTCGACCTCGAACCAACATACCGTCATCTTTTTCCCTTTTCCAACCATACCTTCCTGACCTCACTTCCTACCTGTCCATCACGTCAAGACAACCTTTTTGGCATAGAGACCTCAGCGACATCGAGACCGTTCAACAACAACAATAACAATAACAACGACATCCCTGGATCAGTCCACCTGAGAAGGCATTCCAATTTCTCGAGACCCATCCGATTCGACTCGCGACCCGTTGCAGTGGATCCCAAAATAGATAACCTTAAAAGTTCCGGACAGCCTCACATCAGCTTCGCGTCTCGACACCTATTGTCAGCAATCAAAAGGCCATTCATTGTTCATCGTAATCCGGTCGAGCTGTGAGCCTTGACGTGTGAACCAAATAGCAGGTATGTCAATGTGCAATTGGATCTTTAACCGCACCAACTTGTGTTGTCCGCACTTCATACTATTTTATCCACATACACACAGACCCACATGTACCCGTACTCCCACAGGTGCATGTCATGATCCATCGTCTCACTTCAGTCGCGTTCTGCCTCTGCTACTACGTTCTCGATGAATTTCTTGAGATCAGTCATTGCCCGCAATAAACCCTTGCGTGCCACTCAGCCTTATCTACCAACATCACCAACAGCTTCCTCCATGCAACCTCAGGGTTGATCACATGATGGGATGAGCGTATCCACCACCATGAGCAGGCTTGACAAGTATTGTCAGACTTGCCCTTCACATGACATGACAGGTGTCAGCAGGCTCTCTCACTCATCATTGTCATCATCTTCCTACTCCTGCATGTGCTGTTGGGCAGTAGTATTTTGTATCCGCACTCCACACCTCATCCTCCAATTACACAACACAGCTCTCTCTCTCGATTTTACACTGGTAGGTTTGTCTGCAGTGCAGTTAGCCTCGGAGGTCGGCTGGTTCTCGTGTGGATTCTGTCTCATCTTCGAAGCTCCCCCTTCTCCTTCTGCAGCTGGAAATCCGCTGGATGCCAATACCTCCACGCGTCCCCCACCCCTTCACCTACCGTTCCTCGGGAATAAGTGGCCACCGAGCAATGCGAAGGGATCCCAGCATTTTGATCCCAATATCCACCCTTGCCCCGTCAGGAATGTGCCCTGTCGCGCAATGGCGAGGAATGGAAACATGTTCCGCATAAGACAGCCCGCATCGGTGGCTGTGGCACGCAGCAGTTGCGCACGCGTGGCAGCCCTGAAGGCATGCGACTCTTTTGATCCTCTAGGGGAGAGAGAGGGGCCCGCATAGCGACGCTACTTCAAGCCAGTCCCCCCTGCACTAATCCAGATCCTGCATGTCGAGGCCTCATGTTTCCAGTGTTGGGGGGGGGGGTGGGGATCAACGCCTGGGGGCCGATTACGCGGTTGGTGCTTTGTACTCCACGGCAGGGATATCCGTCGAGTCCAAAGTACTACTCGTACATGCCACGCCCCAAGGCCTTGCGGTATAGATCGCATTCGGTACAGGTCAGACATGGATGGCTTCACGATAGGGCAGAGCCGGACAGGCCAAAGTACCTGCGGAGGCGTCGCCGTGGCTGCCGTGGTCAATAAGCACCTCTCGCCCTACTGTCCAGATCCCTCACGACATTCTTGTTCCCCTCTCCTCCCCCCCCCCCTCTTCCCACCCCGACTACCTCAGTCGATTCCCAACGGCGAGTGCCGCTGCATTGCGTGCCGTGATCCTCAACCTGTGGGCATGGGCAATGCGTGTGTGTTCTGTGGCGCAGGCAGAGGGCGTGTCAGGACTTACACATCACCCATCCGCTTTGAGCTACTGTATGTACTGGTCACATTCGCGGCTTCGTCCCACTCTCGTGCCTTCGTCCCATCAAAGACAAATCAGTCCTGTCTCTATCCGGTATGGCAGCAGCCGGGGTCGTCTCGAAGGCCTGCCGCTGCCGAGCAGGCCTCTCACATTCCCTCGCCCTTGTCCAGGTTGGAGTTGACGCGCGCGTCGGACTCCTTGAGACCTTCCTGCACGGCACAGCAACGTCAGCTCGAGTTGGGGCGGTCACACTGTCTTTTCGCCTTGTACTTTTGCTTTAAGCTTCTCCAAGCCCTACGTCGCAAACCCGTCCGCGCGGTGTCTCGTGTCACTTGTGTATATCTTATTATATCGTGCATCAGATGGCCACTAGACAACTTGCTCCCTAGACGCTGTTGAAAGTCATGCGTCTATACTTTTTGAGAGGATCTGCAAGACTGACAAGGCCCTTATTGGATTTGACAGGTCGCAGTCTAAACAGAACATTTCGGCTGCACGGATATACGGCTCCCAGACCAGCAGAAACACCCGCCAGAGAAGACAGATAATACTTTGTAGTTTGTACACGACAAAGACCATCGAAAGAGAAACGAGAAACCAAAAAAAAAAAAAAAAAAAAAAAAAAACCCCAACGACCATCCACTCCACACTCCACACCTTGCTCAATCTGGCCTGGGGTCGAGTCTAATTCCGCCGCAGCCTCGGAAAATCGGAGGACCGCCCACTTCGAACCGAGCAGTGTTCATTACAGCCCCTGTCAGCTGCTAGGCCGATCATCCGTGTTGCTTTCTCTGCCGGTGGGGCGACCTCCCCAGCGCCGCGCAAGCCTTGGCTCCTCCTGAGTTGCAGGACCAGGGGTCTTGGGATTGTGGGTGCCGCCGCCGCACAGCAACTATATTTCAAGCTTTCTTGTTTGAATGGTGGATCCACTTCCCTTCGCAGATCTGGGGCTCCATCTAGATTTCTTGGGTCGAGTTTCCTTTTGCCCTTTTTTTTACTTTATTTTATTTTATTTAGAACTTCGAGCAGCCTGCCGCACTGCTCGCTCTTGACGATCAAATAACCTTCGCTCCTACCTTGTCATACCCTTCCATCACGTTCACCTCGCCTCGCCTCACCTCCATATCCTCTTCTTCTACCTACTACTACTACTACTACTTACTGCCCACGCCCTCCCTCCTCTACTACCACACCCACCCTCCCTTCTTTACTACTTCTCATCATCCTCCTCCTCATCCCCCCCCCCCCGCACCCCTCAACTCGACACAACTCAACCTGAACCATACTATTGTCAGCTGCCATACGCCCACACAGCCAGTCATCCCAGATGGCTGTACGGCAGAACAACATGATGGAGACCTATCACGGCATCGTGCGGACGCCCGCAGATGCAATCAAATTATTCGAAGCCTGCAGATTAGGCCTGCTGCCACGTGTGCAGCGCAGGTTATCCGAAAAGGAGCGCCAATCGATCCGGTCGGGGTCCGTGTTCGTGTGGGACGAGAGGGAAGCTGGCATGCGGAGATGGACGGACGGGAAGTCCTGGAGCGCAAGCAGGGTCTCGGGCAGCTTCCTCACATACCGGGAGATGGAGGGCAAGCGTGGCGGTGGCTTCGGCACGTCGAGGCGGAGCGCCGGCAAGACACCAGACTCGGGCCGCGGTAGCGACGATGCCTCGGACGACGGCGAGCCCGACGGCTACCGGTACAAGGCCGACGGTCTCATGAAGCAGTCCTTCAGCATCACCACCTCGCAGGGCCAGCACCTCCACCTCATCTCGTACTTCTCACGACCACACCCCAACGAGCCCGAGCTGCCACAACCGAGCTCGGATCCCAGCCTGAGGCAGATCGTGCCGGTCAAGGGCATGTACCCGGAGTCCAGCATGAACGACCAGCCCGTGCCCGCGACGACGAGGACACCAATGGCCACATACGCACACCCACCGCCCCCACACCACCCAGGATACCACCCACAGTACGCCCAGGCATCATACCCGGGCTGGCCGCCATCGCCAGTGGCAACACCTCCATATAGCCACTACACAGTCGCCGGCCACTACGCGCCAGCACCGCTCCCTCACCCTCACGCGCACCCCCACCACGCGCCCTACCCACCACACCCTCACTACATGGCGGGGCCCCCGCCGCCGCACATGTACGAGCAGCGGTCGCCTCTGCCACCACCGGGATCCGCACAGCCGCGCGTCACACCACCTATGCTCCCGCCCTACAGCCAGGCGCCGCCCGCGCACACATCGCCGTACCTGGCCCAGATCCGCATCAAGGAGGAGTCCCCGCGGATGCAGCCCCTGCAGTACCAGCCGCCGCCGCCGGGCCCGGGGAGGAGCATGCCCGGCCCCCTGCCGACGACGATGCCCCACAGCAGCTCCACGCCGCCGCCCAGGGCGCTGTCGCAGTCGCCGCCCAACACCATCTTCATGGCCTCCTCGGGGTCGAGCAGCAACAACAACAACAACAACAACAACAAGGCCAGCCTGTCTGCGCTCCTGCACCCCACGCCGTCGGATTCCGAGCCCAACAGCGCCGCGGCCGGCAGCAACAGCGCGACGAGTAGCCCGAGGGCGCCGGGTGGCGCCCCCGCGCAGAACTCGTCACAGACGGGGCTCGCGGCTATGGGTTTTCATGAGGACGCCCGGGCGCTGGATGTGCTGAACAAGAAGTTTTCCATCTAAAGAACTGTGGAGAGGTGGGGAGAGAGAGAGAGAGAGAGGAGTGAAAGCACGCGGAGGAGATACCCAGTCGTTACACATCAGCACGAGAGGGAATAGTCAACGGGATCTGGGCAGCATCAATGGGGTCGGTTGCATCATCATGGCGTCTCGAGAGCAAAGGGAAACAACCAAATTTTTTTTTCTCTCGTTTTATTTATTTATTGTCTTGTCATCATTGAGCGAGCTACTTTCTTCATGTCACATCACTAGGGAGGGGCGTCTACCGGAGAACAAAGGATCGATACCTGTCCGGCTCGGTTTTTCCACCCGAGCGACAACTTGGGAACGAAGTGAAGGGTATTGTTGCCGTGAAGGCACCAAGGATGGATTGGGGGGGTCTATTCGGATAGCATTACAGTCAAGAATGAGCGGAATGCCATTTGACCTTCAGCATAGCTTTGCGAATACACACACACATGGACGCGCATTAGCGACACTACTTTTTTCCCCCTTTTTTTTTTTTTTTTTTTTTTTGCCTCCCAGCTCCCGAATCTTGTCTTCCGGATGCGACGTCTTGTTATTCATGCGAAATTGGGGAGCGCTGACATCGTCGCCGGCGCGGCGCGCCTCAAGGTCTTGGCATCTCAAGATCGACGCGCGGGCAATTACTGCTCAGAGCACTCATCGCCGGCTCTCAACCTTGGAAGGTTCTCCTTTGCGTTTGACCAACGGAACTAAAAGGGCAGCATGAAGGAGGGAAAAAACGAGGGGGAAAAAAGTTTCGTCACGACGAGGCTGGTGCCGGCGCCAAGCCCAGACTGGATATAACACACACATACACACACACACACACCCCTTCACCTTTACAGTTCGTTCTAGCTCGGGGGAAAGCAAATTGATTCTTTGTAATCTTCTTTCCCTTTCCTGCACACCCTTTTCTTTGCAAAGTCCTCCATCCCGGACCGGGGGCCGGTCTCGAGTCTCCATGAAGCCATCACAGCCTATTGTTGTACTGTACCTATAGGTACACACGTACAAAGTACTTCTAATTTGCCTCTCCGAGCTACGAAAGAAAAAGAAAAAAAAGGTCTCCCACCCGAGGCGAGGACAGCTTACCTTTCTGGCGCCCACATCCCGTCCGAGGAAGAACACCCAAGGTGAGGGGAGATCTATAATCCCACTTGCTATCCACAAACGTCGTCCGTCCGCTGGGTCGGTCGGTCGCGACCGAACGAGGCTGTGTGCTATTTTCAGCGGCCTGACTGACAAGCTGTTGGTCCCCTGACTCGCTCCCCATCACATCCTTGTTAACCTTTTCAACGTCCGTGCATCATGTAGCGCGTGTTCGTCCACGCAAATAGCCTCGGGGGCACATTCTGATAGACGTTGCCAAGAAACTGGCGGTCGTCGAATTTCAAATTTCTCTTGTTTTTTTGTTTTTTTTGGTTTTGTTTTTTGCCTTTCCTTGTTGCGACGGGACATAAGCTTAATCCGGGCTTGTCTCTCTTGCAGGGCTGCCCGCCCCTCTCTCTCTGCAAGGTTTCGATCACGAGCACCGAGTCGTTCAACTTAACCTGCGCCTGGCTCTTGGCGGAATGCCGACTCGCGATGGTCATCGATCATCAAAGAGGGCTGATCAGCGGCGACGACCCCCCGGGCCCCTCCCAGGAGATCAACCCCATCGTTGTCATGATCTCGGGGCCTCGTCCCTCTCTAAGTGGATGATGCTGCTGATGATGCTGATGATGATGCGCCAATTTTGGAGCTCATTGTTTACCAGGGTTTTTTTTTTTTTTTTGGGGGGGGGGGGTTTGGGTACACTAGGGCTCCAGGTACGGCATGTGCCGAAGGAACAAAATTGAGGCTCTCCAGATGACGCGTCTCTACACATTGGCTGCGGCGGGACTGGGTCCAGCGCCTGCTGCTGCTGCGGCCAGAACGGCCACGAGGCGGGCTGGGGCGGAGGAGGGGGATGGGGGTGGGTTGGTTGAAATGCAGACTTGGACGGGTCGTGGGATGATGAGCTGACATGACGAGGCTCTCCAGGGCTGGGCTCCTGCTCATCGTCCCAGGCCCAGGCCCAGGCCCAGGCCCAGGCCCGGCCAACCATCTCCTCCCCCAGGGCCTCAAGACCCACAGCATCCCGAATCGTTGTTCTGGATCGAGAAGTTATGTGCGATGCCGCGGAACGTCGGCGCAAGGAGGGAGAGGAGGGAGAGGAGCCGTATCAGGGTTGTCTGCGACCGGGATCCACCAGCATGGTCTGAGGCTCACGCCCTCCAATTCCAGTCACGACAGATCGGCCGAGCAAAGCCAGACCGTGACAGGATCATCATGTGCAGAAAAATCCAAAACAAATAGTCCAGAGGAATAACACCGAAAAGTCGGCGCCGTTTTTCCGGCGCAGCGGAGACGGGACGCAATATCTCCACAAGACGTTGCCGGAGAAAATCCTGCGCCTCCTGTCCAATCTTGGACATCTCGGCCAAGCAGAGAGAGGCCTTCACATCGGCTGACCTTCTCGCATCCAGCATCCAAATGCGGCCCCTCAGACTCAGCTCTGCGGAGCTTCGAGAGCGTGGGTTCTTCTACTCCAGTCTGTGCGGGGCCGAGTCTGCACTGCAGACGTTCCCGTATCCGGGAAGTACTAGTCTACAGCAGACGGGGCAACAGATTCCCAGGGGATCGCGGGCAGAAGAAGCCATAGGTTCATCTTTCACGAGGCTAGGCTTGGGTGGGGCGGGGGGGCTTGATTCACGAAGAGCATGCGCCACGCTGGAGGCCGGAAGAGGAGGAGCACGGGCACCATCTTCATCATCATCCCGAGGCCATCACCATACGCTACCTAGGTTTGTACAGACATGTGGTCCTGGGTACGCAGTCCACATCCCCAGCCTCGGAGATGACTGATAGGGGTACCCGGAGACGCGTAACGTTGATTTACGGTTCAAGTAAGGTTAAAGAACGGCGGCAGGGGGGGGGTGAAGTACAATACTAGGTTATCAATGCGTTGGATTGAATGATTGGGGGAGAAGGTTTGCGAGGGACCTGCAAAAAAAGGCAAGAAAAGGGGGGGGGGCCCTCAAATCCGAAACTCACCGGTGGCCGCTGGTTTAGGGTTTTTGGTATTTTGGTGGTGGGTATTTTGATGGAAAGGGTTCGCGGGTGATCGTCACTGGGGGGGTGTTTCGTCTTGGCAGGAAACATCTGTCGTCTGTGGTTCGTGCAGCCAGCCCTGCATGTGACGCGGAAGGCTATCAAAGTGCATGGTTTCAAACTCTCAATTTAGAGGTGGATGTGACAACGTCACCTTTGGTCTCTAACAAGCGCTCGGAGTTGTGCGAATCGCGACGACTTGCTCCAGCTGTGCATCTGCTGCAGATCCCCCGGGGGTTTTGTTCCTGGCATCGAGCCCGTTGCAGCTCTTGGTCCAAGCACTTTCGTTTTCCACAAGGTTATCCAACCTAAACATTGAATATAGCCGAATGTGCCGAGGTCACTCCCCAAAGGACTACGTAATTACCTACTGATGATATCAAGCTCACCATAATGTTATGCAACCGTTTCACTGCGGCGAGACATCTGGACGCCACGCGACCTCGAATCAGGCCTGCGTCACACGCAAGCCACCAAAGCCACTCGTCGGTTTTGCATTGGTCTCATCTTTCCTGGGGAGCTGATTTGCTTGATCCATATTGGCTCGCCAAGCTTCTGACAGTCGCGGCTAGCCTCGTCTCGTCTGATTCCTCTGAAGGGAGACAAGTCGTCAGCGTTCCGGGACCACCCAGGTATCTCTGGAGTTGCGCATCACTTTTTCCCAAGCGGCGCTGCGTTCGCAGCACGCGTCGTGCAGAGCAGTCTGGCCTGGAAGGTGTTCTTCAAAAACCCTGGCGTCCTCCCAGATATAGCACCCGGGAGGAAAACAGTGACGTCCCAGGGCCCTGTGAATGCAGCGATTTCCTCGACTTGACACAATGTGTAGCTCCAAGCCCGCCCGCCCCACGGAGCCGCGCGTTTCTACCATGGCTGCCCGGGAGTGTATTACCTACACCGTGGAATGCCGGTCCTGGGTGACAAGCGGCACAGGGCGCGGGCCGCGGGCTCACGCTATGGTGTCGGCAGTTGCGGCTCTACTGGACACGATGGCTGTCTCGCGCTTAGACGAGGACGCGTATAGTGTAAGGTTTCCGGCGAGTTGTCCGTAGAGCTATTGGCGCGGCGTAGGGCTAGCTCGGCCGTACGGGTCCTCGGCCCTGCTCGCACTCCTTCGTATTTTCGTAGGATATGTTGCACAACCACCAAGGTACCTAATCTACACTGTTCCAAGACGATCGGAGTCGAGTATCGTCTGCGTGGACGGGCAAAGGAACAGCCACACTTTAGTACGCGGCACGGCGAGTTTTTGCCGGCGCGGTCCAAGCAATTTAGCAGGACCCTCACCACGGTCACGAATACAGTGACCTTCGTTGGGGGATCGGCAATGCAAAAAAAGGTGTGGGTGGAAGTGTCTCTTTAGCCAATCCTGGGCCTCGGATGGTCGATCCTGGGGCGAATTCAGTGCTACGCAGATGGGGACCAGACCCAGACAACCCAATCTTGTCTTTGCCGCGGCTGGTAACAGCCGAGACCAATACAGCTTGCCCTGAGGCAGAGAGCGACAGGTCCCTCTTGTAAGGCCGAATGCAAGGCTTGTCTCGTTCGAGGCGGTGCATGGCCGGAGCCAGTATCCACCGGCTGCGCTTCGTGCCGTGTGATAGTCTCTGCAGATGGTTTCCACACTCGGGCAGATCCAGCGGCAGTCATCGATCAGCCTACGTGGAATGACTGATGCTGTGAAGCTGGCGACCTCGGGAGTTCTCACAGGGCAAATCCCCAAGAAGACGGCGAAGTGGTCTTTTGGAATTAGTGAAGTTCTTGCACAAGTGGCACTTTCGTGAAGTTCAAATGTTCGCAGCAGCCAAGGATCGTAGCTCAGAACCTGCTCGCAACGGGCTTTCGACGGATAACTCGGAAACGAGCGCGGTCCCGGGCCAACTTGGATGAAAAGGATTGAGGAATTGAGGCATCGGCCCAAGGGTAGCGTGTGCAAAAGAGTACTAGCCATTGGTGCAAATCCTGCGTCGTCGTACTGTGCTTGATGCAAGAAGTGAAGCCTTAATATTCGTACTCCAAAGTAACACCGGAATGAGGCTGCGTTGATTGCACATCTGCGTGACTGCGCGATCGATTACAATTGATGTGCGGTCATGACCACCAAAATCATACGATATGAAGATGGGTGAACGTATCCATGTAGATCTTGAAGTCTTCAATTGGAGAACAAAAATTACAGAATCACAGCCTTCTCTGTTCCCAGGTTCTTCTTTGGATCATGGGCATGATGTTTATATTGAAGAATCATGTATTGCGCATGGATCTTCCCATCTTGCCGATGATCCTCTGGATAAGGTCTTTCATCTTTCATCTACCTGGGTATGTCAAATGAATGCCAAGTACTTATAAAATACCTAGGCAGTCTGTATTGTCTTTAAAGCAAAATTTGTGATCAAAGCAGCAGCACCGACAGGTCGCCAGGTTCAAACAGGCATTGCTTTTCTTCTTCTTTTTTTCTTCTTCCATCAACTTGTGTTTTGTTATTTCACTAGGATGCTGGACATCATTGAACAAGTTTATCCGTTTGGGAAAGTTCCTCGGGTTAGATCAATGAGAGCACAGTTGGCCCGAACAGGTGATGTTACAAAGGAAAAGATGCAGAAAGGCGATCTGTAGAATGCTCCCGAGTTGCTATATATAAAGGCTACCAGGTATCATGACAGCGTTCTCCGATGAACAGTCTGAGCTGTGGATCTTCTGAATACCGAAAGCTGATGCAGAAGTTGCATAGGAGACAGGCAGAGCATAACAACACGCCTCATGCCCAAGTGCTAGCCCTCTTGAGGGTCGTCTCGAGGCCATGGATCTTGACCCCCGGCCTGGCCCAAACCACTACCCAAGTTTTTCGTCACTGGCATTTATGAAGAATGATGGCCATGTTGAGCTTTTTCAAATCCTATGTGCAAGGGGAGCCACCTTTGCTTGCCCACTACGCAGTGGCATTTGCGACTCTATCTTGCACTCCCTGAGCGGTGCATACATGTCTGACCATCCAGTCCTGGTCAGCTCAGATCTCGAGCAGCAGTGGCTTGCACCCATACTGATATCAAATATTGCAGCGACAACAGCCACGCCGTCGTGTGTCCTTGGGTATTGGCAATAGGACAGGGACTTGATGGTTTCAGTCCCTAGGACAAGACATGAGTGGTGTTTATGCGAGTACACCTTGAAAGATGGAAGCCAGAAGTCAAGGGAGCCGCTTGTGTACCTATCCACTCAAACAAAGCCCGGAGGACGGCCGAACCCAGCTCACCCCATTGAACGCCGACAAAATTCATTCCTAGTGTCCTGTTGGCTTTCGCAAGGCTGCCAAGCGAGCAGCAGCCAGCGCACTCTACGGACTTCTGCATTGGATGACCCATAGAATGTACGAGATTGGTCACATCGCGAAAGCCCTCGCAAACAGTCGAGCTGGTGATGCGTGATGATGGCGTGGCACACTACGAAGATCCAGGACACCGGCAACAAGACGTGGCTCGCACAGAATCTGCTCGGGCGAGCGGAGGGTCCAGCTTACGCCGCCGCCAGGCCATTGACAGGTCCTGTTAGAAGGAAGGCAGTGCAGGTAGTCGCACAAGACCGGTCCAGATTCGCCGGGCACAGGGTCATGCCACCGGCCGGCCCCCCCGCCGTCACGCGTTGTGTGACCAAAGGGGGCTATGCTGCCAGCAGGCCGGGGCTCAGCCGTGTGTGGAAGAGACACACAATGTCTCGTAGGGGACTGGCCAGTCGAGCAAGTGGCTGCGAGGGGCCGATCAAAGCGCGGCAATCAGCCTCAACTGTGCGCACAACGTGGCGCCTCCCCCCGGGGCGAGGGAGGCAGCGGGTCAGATTGGGTGATATCAGACGGAGCAGCAGCGTTTCGCCGAGATGTGCGATTACACGTCGAGGCAGTCTGCCACATGCTAGATAGCACACTCGAGATCAGGTTTCTCGTGATGACCAGCTCGAACGACGGAGGTAAGGGCTAGGCGCGCAAGCGCGGGAGCAAATTGTGTCATTGCCCTTGGGCTCCGGTTCCTGACCCCCGTGTCCTTGATCGCCTTCCGTCGCCGTGTGGGGCCGGCGATCGTGGATGGCCGCGTACGAAAAGAGGTGCCTAGCGGGCCGAGATGGCGTGTTCAGAGCCGTCGCGCAGACATCAGGCTCACCTGTGGTGCCTGGATAGAGCGTTGCTGAACGTCGCTCTCCAGCAACAGGCCAGATACAGCACCTTCGCTAAGTGAGGCATTCATTCCATTCGAGGCTCACCGACGGTGTCCTTGATTTCGGTGACAGAAGTGCTGATGGGAGAGATCTGGGGCTTGTCAGGTGTGCGTATGGCCACCGTGAGAGAGATAAAAGATGACACAGGGTTGTGTGTAGTGGACCTGCAGGTCAGGTCAACACGACGGAGCATTCAAAGTCCAAGAACGCGAATGGTCTGCCCCCCACACTCGTTTGATCACTTCCAGCTGTCTCGGCTTGGTCTCACCTCTACCCTTCGTCTCGAAGTCCAAGTTAAGTCGCTAGCAGCGCTGGCCGCGCTTGCCTCGATTCCCATACGCGGGTTAAAGCGTCGGGCGTTGACGACGATGGCCATAACACGAGACCGTTGTGCGTTGCTGTAGGGCGTGGTAAGCATCACGGGGGAAGACACCGGCAAAAGAGACGCCGGAATCTGCTTGCGGGAAATGTGTTGGCACAATCTTGTACAGGCGGCTGCTGTTCCTCGATTCAGCCCCAGAACGGCGTGCTCCCCAGCGACAGCGAGCCAGAGCCTCGCTGACCACAACATCGCATATTGGCATTCGTAATGGGTTGGAAGCCGAGTCGGGGAGCCGTGCCTTTTTTCTTCTTTTTCTTTCGCTCCGGTGGTGATTGGTGGAGGGTGCATGATGCTTGGCTGTCGTGGCGGCTGGCCGATCGCGTGGTTTTCTCGGATTGGTGGTGACACTGCCTCACCGGTTACAGTAATTGATGCCTCATGACTCTCCCCTGGCGCATATCGGGTCTGTTACGAGATCGTTCGTTTCCATTATTGCCCAATACAGCCCAGTAGCCCAAGATGTCCTCTGCCCCCTGACACGTCCGCCTCGGCTCACCATGCTATCGCCCGCCCTAGAAGAACAGGCGGCGCTGCACGTGTGCGTAAGCTCGAATTGCTGTACATAAAACTTCCCACAGTTCTGAAATGTGTATTCACGTGCGCTGTGCGAGTTTGAATAGTGTTGAGATACCGTGGGTGCAGATATGGCGGATGGAAGATGAATGTTGTGTCAGATCGTGAAACGCGTCGCACTCCCGATCGGCGATGCGGACAAAATGGGAGATTCGAGGACAATCATTCAGCTTGGGAACGCAAAAAAGTCGGAGGTTGATGCACACGAACTCACTCGAGCCATGACGATTTTCTCGAGACCATCAAGTGACGTTGAGGTTGGGGGAAGGCGGGTTGAAATCTGGTGGACGCGATGCATCGTGAACACGCGATCACGATGTCAACCGCCGGCGAGCAAAGATACGTGCACAGCGCCACAGCGATGTGAAAATGAAACGAAAAATCTGGTGTGGCCTCAAAATTGATCGGCAGATGATGCAGGAAGACAGAATTGACGATTTTATTGACGTGTGGTGGTGTGAATGGTCAAAATAGAAAATCGTTCATGAATTTGCGGATAGCTTCACGATGCACGATGCACCCGCGACGGGCGGCAGCGACAAAAAAGGGACTTGTGCAAACCTGTTTTATATCGGATATCAATCGGGCAAAGCTCTGATCGAAATAAAATCTATTGGAAAGCGACTATTTCATTCTATCAGAATTTGCTACTTCAGGTATTCAAGACATGGGTTGTGCGCTCGCCATTTGGGATGCGGCCGAAGAGGTCGCAAATCAATCGAGTTGTCAAAAGTGCCGCCATCGCGCAGTTCCCCGCAGCGAAAATCAGGAGCTTTTGGGTCGGGAGACACCCCGGTTTCTAGGGCCTATCGTGCAACGATTTCCCAAACCTGTTGCATCAATTGAAAATCTATGTCAGTCGAAACTTTAGACCAAGAGCCAATGAGCTAAAAGGTGTGGCAGGTCGAGAGATGGAAGAAAGAGGGAGAGGGTTGGGACGAGAAAGTCGTGCAGTTCGGGGGGGAGCGAGGTGGGTGATGTGAGAGCGCGAGAGAGTAGAGGCCGGACCAGATCTGGTGATTGAGAATGCCAATGTGCTCTCTCCAGGCTCGAGTAAAGTGACAACGGCCGCGAGGTGAGGTCGAGCTGCAGCCAATCAGAAATTAGTGCGCGGGAAGGAAGGTGCCGGTTCCCCACCTCCTTTCGCTAAGTACACAGCCCGGGCTAGTTCGAGTAGCGTCCCAAACGGGAAAAGCGGCGCATGACACGGTGCAAAACGCAACGGTGCACGAGCCATGTGTCTCTTCTGCGCACCATGGCCTAGCGGCGACTTAGCTAATGGACTGCATACGGACTGACAGTCCATATCATGATCCTTGCGCATCCCTTTGCGCTCCGGTGGTTCTGAGGACCGATGAGTTGCTGGCAGAATGCAACAGACCCTGTGAAACACCAAGATGAGATCCACACATGATCACTTTCAGGGCAGATCAACAAGACTGCAAGAGACTAAAAATCCTATCGAAGAAAGCATGAATACTCTTGAGTCACAACAACAACAACCCCCCCCCCAAACCCACCAATTTATGTACCATCGAGTATGCAACTGGGATGGCAAGTAACATACACATCATTCAAGCCGACTAGATTTGGGTGCAGCAGTTCCAATATGATCAGCTGTCATGAAGTCAGTCAGCCTCATTCCCACGAGGCCTCAAAGAATACTCGTCAGGTATATTATGTACGTGAAGGAGTATTGAAACACCAAAGTGCAGTGAGATAGAAGAACAGTCATAACAAATCAAAGTGCCAAGAGGACAGACTCATAGTAAGACAGGCTCCGTGTTGAGTAGAGCAGGGAGATGAGGTGAAGGAGAGGAAAGAAGAGAAGATGGGGGGAAAGAGCACGAGACAAGCTGGAAAGGGGGAGCGGAACCAGTGCAACTTAGACGAGGGTTGGCTTGCTGCGAAGCGAAGTTCCGCAACAGATAGAGTTGTCAAATATCCAAAGTGTCAAGGTTGGAATTTGGAACATGTTGCACCTGCCCCAAGCGCCTTGTCCCGGGATAAGTGGTGGTGGTGGTGGTGGAGGGCGGCGCACCTGCAGTTTACTGATTGTGCATCCTCGCGGGTAGCCCCACCCCGGTATATAAACACAGGCACACGTCTCGACCGCGCCCGCCCTCCCGAATCCGCCTTCCCTCCCCTCCGATCTCTCTCTTCTTCTTGCCCACTCGACAACCACAACCAGTTTCCATCCCATCCGGTACCAGTCATCAATTCAAATCCCACTCGATCGAATCCCATCGTCGCGTTGACTTCACGTCCGCTCAATCAAACAACCAGCCAACCAGCCAGCGTTTTACCACAGACCCAATCATCAAGATGCCTCCCAAGAAGACCGACGGTACCTCCAAGCCCAAGGCTGCCCCTTCGCACCCTTCCTACCAGGTTTGTCGCGTCTACTCCGGCCATGTTGCAATCGCATCAGCTGCTAACAAGCTACAGGACATGATCAGCGATGCCATCATGCATGTATGAAATGCCTGTCCCTTTCTTCCGGCGCAAAGAGCGCCCCTCGTCTTGCAGGGGTGGGCTGTTGCGCGTTGCTGTTTTGCCGCATCACGATGCACTCAAGGCAGAGCAGCGCAGCGCAGCTCCCACAACGTCAACGACGATAGTTTGCAGCTCTTCTTTTCAATCGTACTGACGTGTCTTGCCCCTCTTCAGCTCAAGGACCGCAATGGCTCCAGGTAAGCCGCTTCCCTCACCTCTGCCCGCACCACGTGTTTCATGCCCCCGCACCGGATGCATGAAGCCATCGTGACTCGGACTTAGGGTGAGACAAACCATATCCCACCGGAGCACACCGCTGACATTGTACCATCTATAGCCGCCAGAGCCTGAAGAAGTATGTCAAGGCCAACAACAACATCAGTGCCACCGACTCCATGTTCGACTCCCTCTTCAACCGCGCCCTCAAGGCCGGTGTTGAGAAAGGTGTCTTCCTGCAGCCCAAGGGTACGTGTTTCGCATCTTGCATCACTTCGCAGCTAGTCTCCACTGCGACACGTTGCCTTTCAAGTTGTTTTGCAACATGTGCTGGTCGACGCGTCATTTTCTTTCCCGTCGCATGCCGATCAACAATTCTAACATGATCTTGCAGGTGCGTCTGGTGGCACCAAGCTCGCCAAGAAGGCCCCTGCTCCCAAGAAGGAGGCTGCCCCCAAGAAGGAGAAGCCCGCTGGCGAGAAGAAGGCTGCTCCCAAGAAGAAGGCTGCGGCTCCCAAGAAGGCCGCCGGTGAGAAGAAGGCCGCCGCCCCCAAGAAGCCTGCTGTCAAGAAGGCTGCTGCCCCCAAGAAGGAGAAGCCGGCTGCCGACGTGAGTCTTCCTTATGAACCACGTAGCCTGTCTACATCACTAACCCTTCACCACCAGGCCCCTGCTGTCGTCGACAAGCCCAAGACCTTGACCAAGACCAAGTCTGGCCGTGTCGCAAAGACCACCGCCAAGCCTGCTGCTAAGAAGGCTGCCGCACCGAAGAAGGCGGCCACCAAGAAGGCCACTCCCAAGAAGGCCGCTGCCTCCACCGCGGCATAGAGGGTTTTGCCTTCCATGTCGGTGACGACTTCATTTTGAATGACTTTGTCTTTTCATTGCGCGCGTTGACTCAGGGAGGTCTTTTGGCGTTGGGGACATCACGGTATTTGGGTGTTCGATCAACTGGCTATGTTCATGTATCTTGCTTTGGTGGGAAGGGCAGAAAGTGCACACCGGGTGGAAGTGTGTGTACCATGGTTGACTGGATGGTCTGTACTTTCTGTCTGGGAAAACGGGTCGGACGTATGTCCCCTTTTTTCGTGTGGAGTGGAAACACTTGACACAGAAGCGGACATCACGTCGCGGAGTTCTACGGAGACGATAACAGTCTTAGCCAACAGATGGTATTGCAGCGGCTGAAAGTGGGTAGAACTGGGACGGTCTTGTAATTATACCAGGGAAATGGTGAGCCTTGCTGGATGTTGAAGAATGCACATGATTTGCAAAGATGGATGTCATTTCAGATTGACTTGTGAAGAATGTGACCTGTCTGTTGAGGGACGGATGGGGATAGGGAGCGCGACGCGTGGGCAGAGGATTTGTTTACTTCGTGAGCCGGAAAAGGGGGCGCCACATCGCCCTTACAGGACCTTGGCTCGCCTGTCGTCTTTTTTCCAACTGATGAGAAATGATGTCTCAAACCCCCTGATCTGTAGTTTTCTCTTGCTTAGTTTGCCGCCCGGCGGGTCGTCTATCTCCGGGATGTAACTTGTTGCAGCTTCAACAAGGGCAGAACGTCCGCGACGATTCAGACCCAAAACCCCATGGCGCCAGCTGAAGTGGATGGATATTCATATCAGACAAAATCTCGAGCGCAACCGGGCAACTCCATGGTCTAGGTTGTACTGCGGATCGAGCAACAATACAAATTGCACTCGTATGACTACACGGCAATGATTCAATCCTTCTCACCAACCGTGCGCAACACATGGCGTTTCAGAGCTTCTGCAGCGGCGCGACTCGAACAGCAGAGCTAATAAGCTAAGCTTGCTGGCCAAGTAGCTAGCTGGCACGGCTGGGGAAGTGCATGAACGGGGATGACGTCCAGTGCAGACAGAGGGTCTGGCGGGCAGCTCTGGCGGGGTGCGGCTGGCTCGGGAGCCCCCGCATTTGGTTTTGGCCCAGCGTTCGCCCAGCGTTCTGGAAGCCGAGTACCTTTGTATTCATGTGGTGCTGGCTCGCCCGCCCGCCCGGTTGAGCCGCTGTCAGCTCGATCCCTTTTTCTTCCCGAGGTCGTATTGTTGCGAGTTTACTTTCCAGGGGGGTCGGGGCGGGTAACGAGGCAAACTAAGCTTGAGATAACTCTGAAGAGAGGATTGGACTTGTCCTCGGAGAAGGGGTGATGATGAGATGTAAAGCAAGAAAGTCGATAATTATTTCAATATCTCAAGTAGGAGTCATTGTCTTGTGAGAGTCGACCCAAAGGGCCAGACTCGAGGGACACTTCAAGCCGCTGGCCTGGAATGCATGCGCTGCGGCCTGTGTAGCATGGTTTCAATAAGGCGAGGAGTGACGACAATCTGATAGTGATTGATAATGCTGCGGTGGATCGAGCCTTGAACCTTGGAACTCTCTCGAAAGGCAAGACAAGCAAGACAATCTGACGTGCATGGGTAACTCAACTGACATTTGACACAAACTGCAGCAAACTTTCTCCTCGATCCAGACGGCCTCGTCGTCTTGGGGATTTGCTCTCACCATTATATTACTTACACTACCATCTGTCTGGTCCAACCAATTCCCCCCAAGACCAGTCTGCACTGTAAGCCACAACACGCACCCGGACAAGCCTCGATCCCCAATCCAGATTCAGAAAGACTGAACCCCAAAACCAAGCCCATCCCGCCCCATCGTCCCGCCTCATCCGTGCTGGTACTGCTGGGCCTGCAGTCCTGCAGTCCTGCAGTCCCTGCGTCCCTGGCGTTGCCTGTGAGTTTTGTTTTCCTGGCGCTTGCTTTCGGGTTCTTTCTCGGGTTCCTGGGTCCTTGGGAAGGCTTGGCCGCGCTTTGTCGGACCCCTCCTCGAGCCGAGCCTTGCCCGGCCGTGATTGATTGATCGAACCAACCAGCCCAAAGTCTATTTGCTCTCCTTCGCATTACACACCCACACCCACCTCATCGGCAGTCAGTCAGACCCGCTCACTCACTCACGGACCTCACAGTCATGACGGACGATGGCTAATCTGGCCATCGCCATTGTCATCATTGCTATTGCTCCGTTGCCGTAAACGATTGTTCAACATTCTCTCGCTCTCCATCTCGCCCTGCTCTGGTAGACCACCCAACTTCCTCCGCCCTGATATCCCAACAACATCCCCACAGCCAGCCGACCCTTCATGGCTTCCGAGTCACATAACTCGAGCTTCGGCTCCCACAACCCCTTCCGCAGAAAGTCCTCCGCAGAGACAGCCTCCTCCCCCACGACATCCTCGATCGACCCCAACACGCCGACAAGCCGATCCGCCAGGACACCCACGACACCGTCCGACTTTGCCCGCGCCCTGTCCTTTCTCCCTAATGACAACAACAACAACAACAACAACAACAACAACAGTAACAACGATACCTCCCGTCCCCCGCCGGCAGTGACCTTCCAGAAGAGGAAGCCCATAAAGAAAGTCCGCGTCCAGAGCCCCCCGCCCTCGAGCCCCGAGTCCACCGGCGCAGAACACACCTACCCGAAGTATCCGCTGCCGCCGCGGGACGACGACTACGAGAGCAGCAGCAGCAGCGACGATGATGACGGCAAATCTGTTGCGAGTACTGCGGCGGCGCGCGGCGCACTGAACGGCGGGGACCAGGCGGAGGAGGACCCTTTTGCCAACGAGGCGCCGCCGTTGCCCGAGGATGCGCTGGCTGGGCTTGGGCAGGGCGGGCACGCGCAGCGGCAGCAGCGGCAGCAGTGGACGGGCCACGGGTCGCCGCCGAATCCGTTCCAGAAGACCCTTGAGGACATGGAGCAGCAGGGCGCAAGGGAAGGCGGGCAGGAACAGTCGCCCGGGGCGGGCAAGGCGGGCATGGATGTCGAGGCGTTCAAGAGGCTGCTGCTCACTGGCCAGGGACCGGCGCCGTCATCACAAGCTGGTGTTGTTGGCGGCGACGGGGGGAGCATGACGGAGACGTCGTCGGTATCGCGGCAGTCCATCTTCGAGGCTGCGCAACACCAGGACACACCGCGGACGTCGCACGAGATATCCGAGGAGGACGACGAGAAGCGCGGGCTGATCTCTTCAACGACGACCTCACCGTCGGCCAAGAGGTCTGGGTCGCGGAAGAAACCGCCGCCGCCGCCACCGCCGGCCACGAGGCACGGGAAGCTTATCAAGATGGAGCTCCAGGGCAACAAGAAGGAGAGGGACGCGAACGCGGCCGCCGCGGCATCCGCGACCTCTCCCGTCTCGCCCCGGCAGTCCTCGTCGGCGAGCGGCAGCCCCACCGACGTCAACAAGCCCCTGCCGCCGCCGCCGTCCGCGGCCCACCGTGCAGTGGATGATGACGACGACGACGACGACGACGATCGGGACGACGAAGACGACGACGGCTTTAGGAACAGCAACGTCTTCGAGAGGGAGGCCGCCGGCAAGATCCCCGAGGTGGACATCGACCCGGACGCCGACGTCGTGCCCAGCCCGCGGCCGCCCACACCCCCCGGCGTGAGCCACTCGTCGTCGGACCCCGTGCCGAACCCGGCGTCGACGCTGCGGAAGCCCGCGCCGCCGCCGCGCAGGATGGGGAGCGGCAGCCGCGGCCATGGGCACGCGCGGGCGGAGAGCAGCGGCAGCAGCAGTGTCAGATCGCCGATGGAGACAACCTCTCAGCAACAGCAGCAGCAGCACTATTACCAGCAACACCCACATCAACATCATCATCAAGACGAGGCGACGACGCCGCCCCGCTCGTCGATGGAGAGCCAGCGGTCGAGCATACGGAACCTCAACATCGTGGCGCCGACCCCACCCCCGCCGAGGAGAGGGCCGAGTAGTGGGGGACACCGGCAGAGCCCGAGCGTGTCGAGCCCGTCGGGTCAGAGCTATCAGTCATTCGCGCTTGGACCGACGAGTCCTTCCGGCGGCGGGAGCGACGAAGCCGTCGGGGGCGGTGCCATGGCTAGATCGTCACCGCCGACGGGAGCGCCGCCGCCGCCTCCTCCCCCGCAGAGGAACACGTCGCTGCGGAAGAGCGCGAGCAGTTCGTCTACGCGGTTGCCTCCTGCGAAGGCAGGGGGCGCGGTGCCTCCGCCGCCGCCTCCGCGGCCGAGGAACCGGGGGTCCAGCAAGGGGAGTATGGACGGGAGTGGTGCTGGTGGAGGCCTGGCGAGGACGGGAAGTGTGGACAGCGTACGGAGAGGAGTAGGAGGGAGTGGGGAGGGCCACAATAACGTGGCTACGGTGGCTGAAGAGGAGGGAGGAGGAACAGGGGAGGGTGGGACGGTGGCGGGCATGGATCCTGCCGCGAGCGACGAGGCTGTCCGGGCCATGTTGGCGGACCTCGAGGCTCTGCAGAGGGAGGTCGACGCTGCGGCGAGGATGGCTGCCGGGGGAGGCGGAAGTGCATGAGAAGGATGATCATCACGAGAAAGAACAGCCTGCCCGCCCGCGCACCCGCCTGCCAGCCAGCTTCATGACAAGCACGCTCTATCTTTGGCGGGGAAGAGGATGAAGACTTTTTTGTATAGTACTACGCATGCATACTGTGCGTTTTCTGTTGCTCCTTCAGATGCAACGCCGCGCAGACTGAACGGGCATCATGAGTCTGAGCGCGAGACTGGCTTGTTGGACGCACTCGGGGAGAGAGACATGGATCGATTGGGTCTATGGGACGCGATATTGTATCTGTATATGTATAGACGAACAAGCCTGGGAATTTTCTCCCCTTGGACCCCAGATTTTGGACATGGATAGGTTTCTCTCGAGGGCATTGGTAGCATGTGTGCGTGTGCGTCTTGGGACAGACAGGCAGACGGACAGACAGCGACAATTGGACATTTTGGACTGGTCTGATGACGCCCTTTCGTGGAAACATTTATTTGAGCAACAGGAAGAAAGGAGTCAGTTCGTCCAGCCTCTTCACCGAATTTAATGATGTTCCACCGGATCACTGTCCTAAGCATTTGTGGTGCAGAGTGATAAGATGTAAGATTTCTCACGAAGATTCCAAGACACCAAGCCGCTTCGGCACTCGAATGCCTAGATAACAAATGGTTTATGTGTTTTCTTGGCGTGAGGTGCGAATTGGTGAAAAGAGTGGTCGCCACGCCCGGCGTGGGGGAAGTTTATCCATGGAGGATTGCCCCATGCCGGCACATGATCACGACATCGCCATCTTCGGCCGGTTGGCAGGTCCCGTGGCGACCAAAAACTCCGGGTCATCTGCTCCGTTCGTGCAGAGAATCTCATCGATTTTGAACATCACCGCGGAGATGTCCTTGACTTTGGGCACGCCCACTACGATACAGATTTACAAATTTATACTCACTCGCATCTTTGAACCCACGTGAAAAAAAAGAGAGTGCGGCTCCGCGGCCATCGTCGGCATTGTCTGGCGCTGCTAGTGTGTAAGATCCTTTGAAAGAGATTAAAAGACATCACGACGACTCACGCCCATCGCGTGTGGAGTGATAGCAGACGACGTGTGCTCGTCATATACGTTCTGTGTGAATTTCGCCAGATCGATCATCTTTCTCCCCAGCCCATGAGAAACATGAGCACGTTGAAACCGGCCAAGCGCGTAGCCGTCATCGGTGCCGGTCCCTCGGGCGCCATCACCGTCGACGCACTAGCAAAGGAGCGCGTCTTTGACGAGATAAGGGTTTTTGAGCGCCGCGAAGGACCCGGCGGGTGCTGGTGAGCTTGCTCTGGTATCCCCACACACACACAAGATCATAGAACACCTCCCCCCCACCCCCCCCCAGACAGCCAGACAAGCAAGATGGTAACTCACACCGAGACACCAATAGGATCGGCGACAAGTCACCACCGCCGAATCTCACCAACCTCGCCGCCATCGCCTCCCGGGCCGCAGACCCCCCGCTGCCCATCCCGGCCTCGCTGCCCGCCAGGACGCCGCGGTCGTCGCGCGCTGCAGCCGGCGAAGGGCGAGGGCGAGGGCGAGGGCGAGGGCCAGGACAGCAACAGCAACAGCAACAGCCGCGGTTCGCCGAGTCGAGCATCTACCCATACCTCGAGACCAACGTCGAGGACGGCGCCATGTGCTTCACGGGCGGCGGCGCCGAGGACATCCCCGCCGAGCGCAGCGCGTGGTCGGTCCGCATGCACGGGCCCGAGACGCCGTTTCGGCACTGGAGCGTCATGACGCGGTACGTCGAAGGGCTTTTCCGGCGGGATGGGTATGATGCCTTGGTGGTGTACGGGACGTGTGTCGAGCGGGCTGTCAAGGACGCCGCGAGCGGGGAGTGGGTCCTGACGCTGCGCCAGGAGGAGGAGGGCGTGGATGGAGGCATTTGGGATCACTGGTGGGAGGAGAGGTTTGATGCCGTCGTCGTGGCGAGTGGGCACTTCAACGTGCCGTGGATACCGCATGTGGAGGGCCTGGAGGAGTTCGAGAGGGCGAGGCCGGGGGGTGTGCTGCACAGCAAGATGTATCGGGGGCGAGATGCTTTCCGGGGCAAGGTGAGTTCCCCCTCCCTCCCTCTCTCATTTCGACAGACAGACACATGATGGAGACGGCAAGATGAGAAGAGAGAAAAATACTAACACGGGTATACCCTTCTGACAGCGCGTCGTCGTGGTAGGCGCCTCCGTCTCGGGCGCAGACATAGCCTACGACCTCGCCACGCACCGCGTGACGCGCGACGGCGGCGTCGTGCACGCCGTCGTGGTCGGGCACACCTTCAACGGCTACTTTGGCGACGTGGCCTTCCGCCACCCGCTGGTGCGACGACACCCCTCCATCGCGCGCGTCGAGACCCAGGCCGACGCCGGCGGCGCGCGGCGCGCCACCGTGCACCTCGTCGACGGCACGAGCATCGCCGACGTGGACCACATCGTCTTCGGCACGGGCTACAGCTGGTCGCTGCCGTTCCTGCCGCAGGTCGCCTTGCGGAACAACCGCGTGCCGGGGCTGTACCAGCACGCCGTGTGGCGCGAGGACCCGACCCTGCTGTTTGTCGGCGCCGTGGGCGCCGGTCTGACCTTCAAGATCTTTGAGTGGCAGGCCGTGTACGCCGCGAGGCTGCTGGCGGGGCGCGGCACGCTGCCCGGCTACGAGGAGATGAGGGCGTGGGAGGAGGAGAGGATCAGGGAGAAAGGGGACGGGCCCAAGTTCCAGATGGTGTTTCCGGATTTTGAGGAGTATTTCGAGAAGTTACGGGAGCTGGCAGGTGAGAGGACCGCCAAGGGTGAGGGGAGGAGACTGCCCAGGTTTGAGCAGAGGTGGTATGACTGTTTCATGGAAGGTCATGAGAGGAGAAAGGAGATGTGGCGAAGAGAGAACCAGAGGGCCAGGGAGGAGTTAGATGAAGAAGGAGATGGCGTTGTTCAGAGTCATATCTGATTTTGCTACTGGCTGGGAGGACCAGGCAAGGGCTTCAACAAGATGGCAAAGACGAGCAACATGTCAACAACTTACAATTAGATTAGAACTCAGAGTGGCCTTGACCGTGCCCCCGGCAGCCAACTTGAGCACCATGACTGCAAGATCTCGGACGGCTGTATTCTACTTCGTTGTCATATACTGTACCCAGGCAGGTCACATTTCCACCCTGATCCGACTCGTAATAGTACCTAGGTCCGCAAGGCAATCAGCACTTGAGAGAAAGGCCCTCGTTAATGTTAGCATTATTAACAGAACAAGGTTTTACTGTATAAATTTAAAAGACTCATTTACATTCTGTACAGTATATTATTAAAATATTACTCAGCACAGTAACCTTGGAATTCACTTTAAAAATTACCCAGCATAGTGACCTGCTCTGAGAAGCATAGTGATCATTAGGTCAGATCGAACCTGTGTTTTACATATTTGGTCCACCCTCCAGGTATAATAGCAGAGAACGGATAGACGCAAGGCAAGAAACGGATGGTACCTACAGGGCAAAATGTCATTATATACCCTAACCCAGCAATCCATTCCAAGTTTGCCACCAATTCTGGCCGTAGCTTAGACATCTACATTTTGAGCAACCGTTTTTGACCATTGTTGGTAGTCGCTCACTCATCCCCCCCCCCTCTCACCCCCTCCAACCCCAATCCCTCTCCATATATGTAAGAGTGTGTGTCTCTCTGTGTGTTTGTTTGTTTGTGTGTGTATATTCATGTGTATGTATTTGTGTGTATGTATTTGTGTGTATGTATTTGTGTGTATGTGTATGTGTGTACGTGTATGTGTGTACGTGTATGTGTGTACGTGTATGTGTGTACGTGTATGTGTGTACGTGTATGTGTGTACGTGTATGTGTGTACGTGTATGTGTATATATGTCTCTATGTGTGTGGATGTGGGCTTTCCGTCTGTTTTCCCTTCTTGCAGGCCCAGGAATTACCCGTCGCTGGGTAATTGGGTAGGACCCGTTTGCTACCCGCAAACTTTAGATGGATTCATGAGGACCCGTGGGTATTTGGGTAATGGTGGGTAATTTCATGTCCTAATCTGTGTCTTAATCTGTGTCCTAATCTGTGTCCTAATCTGTGTCCTAATCTGTGTCCTAATCCGTGTCCTAATCCCCCCTCCCCCATACATTTTATTTTTTTCAAAAAATTAAATATTATTATTATTATTATTAAAATTATACATTTATTTATTTATAATAGTATAAGCTTAATAGGTAGTTTAGGCAATACCCATTTAGGTACCTATAGGTAATTATTTTATACTTTGGGTAATTCTTGCCCCGTTCATCCAGCGCAAGTTGAACAACATGGGAATTTATGCGCCAAAGAACATCGACGACGACCTCTTGCGAGCTATACGCAGCGACCCCGAATGCAAGTACGTTGAGTGCAACCTCATGGGCGAGCAGTTGTTCTAGAGACCTGTTCAAGCAGACAACACTGCCAGTGTATGTAATATTGCCCTTTCGCTATGTTGTTCCGCAGGTGCTTGTAGTTGATACCCACGTCTTCTAGGAAGTTGACGCGGCCTGATGCTGTTGGAAAGCAGCCACTGCCTTAGCAGCAGGAAAGAAACAATCAGGGGACCGTATAAAGGCCTCTGAGATTCTAAAGATGACGGTTTCAGATGTCGGAAGCATCACAGAGGTGGTCAGTACCTTGACTAGTCTTCAGGACTGATTTTCTGCTGTGCAGCTGGTTTCCGACTACAATTCGATCACTGTGCTTATCAGATTCGATCACTGTGCTGGCTATATAATTTAGATTTATCCACTGTGCTAAATATAATTTGGATTCATTCACTGTGTTAACTAAAAACAATTATTAGTGCATATACTTTATCTATTTACATTAGAAGTCTAAGGCCACCAAGGCTACCAAGGCCACCAGCCCGCCAAGGCTGCCAGCCACTAAAACACAAAAACACAAAAACACAAAAACAATAATTATAAAGACTACCTGCCACAAAGACCTTGATAGCCATTGTGGTCTTCGTAGCAAGTAGTATTAATGTTTTAATAGCTAAAACGCGTTATGTATAACAGAGAAAGGAGGAGAGAAGAGGGAAAAGGACGAAGGACAAGGAAAGAGGAGAAAAGGGGAGAAAACACAGCGGGGGAGGGCTAAGGGACGACATAAGCCAAAGACCCATTTGCACTGCTACCTTAAGACTTTCTTAACCAAACCACAGTGATCTAATCTAAATTATATCCAACATAGTAATCTAATTTAAATTATAATCAATATAGTAAAGTTATCTAATAAGCACAGGAATCAAATTCTTGTCGGCTGGTTTCCTATAGAGGTGTGCTGGCGTTGTTAATTCGAATTGTTTGTTCAGTTATTAGTTTTTAAAGCAAGTCACAATCCTTTGTATGTTTTTCACAATGATAAGATGGGAATGCCAGGTACCCAGTCAGAAATCGGGCAAACTATGCACTGAATGTACTTTTGGAAAGCCCTGCAGCTGAAGACCTGTATGTGGCAGAGGAATCTGATTACGTCTCACAATGGTAAGATGGCACTGGAACAGCTGAAGTTCCCGGCCATTACGGCGCACCATTAAGCCGTTGTAGGTCAGCACTAAATGCTGCTCCGAGTGAGCTGACAGCCTTGCTGTTTCAGCATCCAGTATAAAACACTGCGAGTGCCCGTGTGAACGCTTGTCGACTTCCTGACCATGATGACAAGGACCTTTTATCATCGATGAGCGACAAAATATTTCTCGCATCAAACATCAAAATCAACCCCCTCCTATGGCGAATTCGATACTGTCACGACTGTACTCGGGCGTAAGCGACTGGGTCGACCACATTTTGATTGTAGTTGGGCCCCCTCGGCCGGCCCTCGACGCCAACCAGACAGCACGCGACCTCACTAGGAAATACGGCGAGTCCAAGTTCCGCCTCGACGATGCAGAGACATCCGGCAGGTTGACGCTCCCCAGCGGCCGCTGCCTCGGCTACGCACAATTCGGCTCGCCGTCCGGCCGGCCGGTCTTCGCCCTTCATGGCTTGATGGGCTCTCGCTATGATTACGCCACCCTCGATCCCACGGCTCAGAAACTCAACATACGGCTCATATGCCCCGAGCGTCCCGGCCTTGGATGGAGCACAGCGGCCGGACCGGAGTATACCCTCCTCGACCACGCGCAAGATGTCCGGCGACTCGCCGATCACCTCGAGTTGAAGGAGTACGGCGTTCTGGTGAGACTCCTCCTCTTTGAGCCACCTCCCCTCTAATTTGAATAAAACTCACGTTTGAAATCAAGGGCACATCAGGCGGCGGGCCATACGCCCTGGCCTGCGCAGCCTCAGCGCCCAAGGACTCCAGGCTCAAGGCCGTCACCGTCGTCTGTGGCGTCGGCACGCAGGACATGGGCTACAAGGGCATGAGCTGGCTCTACTGGATGGGCTTCGGCTTCGGCTTCCGCCTCCTCCCGGGCCTGTGCAAGCTCTTCATGAAGGGTGACATCACGACCAGGCTCGACCTCTCGGACGAGGCCCGCCTGGACGTCCTCATGGACCTCCGCAGCAGGGACCGGCCCCACCCGCGCGAGGCCGAGGCCCTGCGGGACGTCGACTTCGCGCGGGCCTTCCTGCGCTCGAACCGCGAGGCGCACGCGCAGGGCTCCGACGGGTGGGCGCGCGACGGCGCCCGCGTGAGCTCGGCGTGGGGGTTCCGGATCCAGGACATCCGCCCCGAGCTGCCGATGTCTCTCTGGTACGGAACGGCCGACGTCAATGTGCCCGTTACGCACGGAGAGCAGATTGCGGCGAGGCTGGGCGGGCGCGCGGCGTTCCACGTCCGGGACGAGACGCATGGGAGTTTGCAGGTGCACTGGAGCGAGGCGTACCTGAAGGAGCTAGTCGATAGGATGGGATGAGTTGATTGGAACCACGCTCAGTGAATACGGCGATCCGTCTTCGGACTGGCGTTCAGCGAGGCTTCTCTGAAGTCTTAAGCTCCGCCTGGGCAGTGAAGTGCTTCGTGCGCTGCTTCGATTTTGCTGCTATATTGGTGCGTCTGAGACGACGCGATGATGACTCAACGCTGCTCAGTTCTACTTCGAGGGTATCTCCAATATTGTCGATATAACAATAGGCGTTATGACAGTTGCTGGGCGTCGGGCGTCACATGAGAGTTATAAAGCCTTTTATTATTGAAATATATAAACCACCTAGGTATTTAGCTATATTGATAATATAAAGAAATTGGGCGCAACCTAGCGCAGATTCTCAAAGGGTTGCAAATCAGGCGAGAATACCGGTTGCTTCTTTGAGAAACTCGTCCTTGCGCTTCTGGATCAAGTAGTAGTACTGTCCCAGATCGATGGGCTTATTAGGCGAAGCATCGCCTTGGAACGCCCCCTTTCCATGTCCATCGAAGTGAACCTTCCAGGCTGCCAAGTTATCAGTATTATATTAGTGAACCAGTATGGACTGCATGGGACGAAACGTACTGCTAGCGTCGAAGCTGAGGTATGACCAGCTGTCGTTCAGGTAGGCTTTCTCCGAGCCCACATGGATTGCCTTCACCGTGCCCATCTGGCCTGGTGCGGCACGAAGCTGCTTGAGGCCAGCTACGAGCCTGACGAGTCCGACGATGAACGTCGTGACCAGGTCCTTGGCGAAACATTCGTGCTGGCCGTAGCTGAAGGAGGAAACAGGGTCCGTCTTGCGCTGCGGGTCAAACTTATCGGCGTCGGCAACCTCTTTCGGGTTGCGACCGGCCTCGCCCTAAACACATTGTTAAAGGTTCTCTTCCGCATCGTGAGTGTATCTCTCGAGGTTCCCACGAACGTACAAGAAGCATGATGATAGCATTGCCCGGCTGGACCGTCTGACCATCGAGCTCGGCGGGTGCAGTAGCAACGCGCATATTACGTTGCGTGCTGGTGAGGCGCAGCGCCTCGGCGACATAGGCGTGGAGTCCCGCGTCGTCCTTGTTCTCCACGATTGTCTGAACCTCGGCCCAGATAGAAGCGTTCTCAGGCCTGAGGAAGAATTCCAGGACCTCGTAGAACTTGGCGCAATACTTAGCAAAAAGAGCCACACATGCCGTGATAGGTTGGACTTACTGTTGTGACAGCAACGCCAGTGCCGCCGAACGCCGTAAGCCACAGGTTGTCAACGACCTTCTCCGCCGAGTTCCCCTGGGCCAAGAGCTCTTGGACAAACTTGTAGCCACATGAACGAAGAGAATCCTTCTTGAAGTTCGCCCTCGGGCCGACCGCGCTGGAGATGGCGTCGGCAATACCGAAGCCCAGGCCATTGCCAGCTGAGACCTCGTCCACGAGCTTGTGGGTAGAGTCGATGACGACCTTGACGCTCTCGATCGCACGGCGGCGGCGGTTCCACGACTGGGCCGGATCGTTGTCGTTGACGCCCCAGGTGCGGATATTGAGCAGGTGACGGTAGAGCTCGGCCGTGCCGAGGGTGCCCTTTGGGTTCTCATCAGTGCGCAGATCGAAGTAGAAGAGGTCAGCAAGCAGCTGCGTATTCAGCGGGATCGCAACGTCCCGGATGATGTCCACCTGGTAGAGACCCTCCCTCAACTGGAAGGTCTCCTTCTCGATGAGCTGCGCGCCGACACGGTCGACAAATTCACGGATCGCGTTGGAGAGGTTTGGGAGCTTGCCTATGGCCTTCTTCATGTCGATGCGGTGTTGGTAGTTCTTCTGCTCGTCGCCTGCGAGCATGAACCAGCTGATGTCTTTCTTGGAATCCGTGAACATGGACTGGAGCGGCTGGAGCCACGGCACGACGAACTGCTTGTGGTTGTCAAGAACCTTCTTGATGGCTGCACTCGAGACGACAACAACGGGCTTCGGCGGCGGCTTGGGATCGTCCGTCGTGTACAAGTGAAAGGTGCCGATCTCCTTGGCTATGGCCTCGTTGGCCTTCTTCGTGTACATGGGCTGCATGACAGCGACGGAGTTGTACGGGAACCAGCGTGGGAGACCTCTCTGGATGAGCTTGTACAGCATTGAACCGCCGAGGGTCTTGTAGTCCTCCTGCACCTCATTGTAGCCCCATGCCGTCAGGTTCGAGACCGTATAGTCGATCGTGTTGAACCTATCCGAGCGCACGAGTGTGACGGCATCGGAGAGGACAGCTCGGCCAACCGAGTATGTCGGGCAGATGCCGCTGCCAGTGTTGCGGACGGGCTTGATATCCTCCACCATCAGACCTGGGTAAAGCTCGACCATGTCGGGGTCCGTGTACAGCTTTTCGAGGAGATTGGCAATGTCAGGGTTCGAGTTGATCTCGCTGAACTTGTCGTATTTCTTCAGCCCAAAGAACTCGCGGAACTCGTTCAAAGACCCAACCTGCCACTTGCGAGCTTGGTTGATGCCCAGGATCTCGATGATCTTCAGTGCCTTTGGGACCATGCGAGCACCAAAACAGCCAGCAGGGTCTTCCATGGCCTCCTTCAAGATACGAACAAGGTCCTCGTCCTTGAAGGTCCCATCTTCTTGACGTTCGAGGTTGCCAATGGCGCGGACACTGGGGTCGCTTGGGATCGACTGCTCAAACTTGACCAAAGCCTGGCCAAGCTCGGCCATGCCGACGTTCTGTAGGTCTTCCGGCCTACGGTCCGGGAAGAGCTTGGAGAAGAACTCGTTGGTCCAGCGCTCATCCTTCTTCGAGATGCAAGCGTGGAAGCGGTACAGCAAGTTGAACTCAACGCTGACCTGATTGCCTACTCCGCGGGACACACCCTCGCCGTCGAACTGCTTGTCGATGGCGACCCGGGGATCCAGGGTCCAGTCGCTGCTGGAGTGGTGGGTGTTGGTGATGGCACGCAGGTAGTCGTGAAGGCTGATGTTGACGTAGAGTCCGCCGACAATCAGGCGAGCCGTGTTGAACAGGTCATGGTCCTGCTTGGCGACTGCTTTCGCCTTGTCCTCGGGGCTGGCATCCGCAGGACACTGCAACGTGAAGCGGCCGTTCTCGTTGATCTGGACGAGAATGTCGCAGACGTAGTTGTGGAAGCGGCTGTAGAGGACCAGCATGACGCTGACACCTGGAGGCTGCCCCAGAAGGCGCCGTTCGGAGAAGGTATCGGGTTTGAGTCTGCCTCCTTTCATGGTGCGTATCTCTAGCTGGTCTTTGAGTGATGAGCCGTACAAAGGGGCCAGATCGAGATAGGACGAGGTGTCTGACTTGTTCATGTCCGTGCGGTTGGTTCGGAAAATGTCGTGGATGATGATGGAGGCATGGTAGAAAAGCATGGACGAGATCCCAGCGGGGTTCTCCTTGAAAGAGCCCTCGTCACGGGCAAACAAGAGGTCGAAAAGCAAACCTGGGTCAGGCTTGACACCATGGAGTGTCTTGGTGGTCCTGACCGTCTTGGCGTATGGAGTGCCGGCCCTACCCAGGTTGGGCTGGAGGATGTTGTTGTAGCTTCCATCGGGCATCCTGTATTGGTACAGGCCATCTGGAGCTTGTGGCATGTGCTCACGCAGAATGACTTCGCTGTCTGGGGCCTTGAACTCGATCACGTCGGCGGGCGCAGTCTCTTCCTCTGGCCCCTTGGCATCAACCACCTCATAATGGACATCTCCACCAACGTAGCTTAGGGGTGGGTGCTGGAGGTTGTTCCAAAGCGTGTCAATGAGCTTGTCCGTGAGCTGCACTCGGGCTTCTGAGGTGGACGGAAGGGATGTCAGGATGCCAATCAGAACCTCAGTCGTCCTAGTAAGTGTCAGCGCCGGAGAATCTGTGTATGGCTAGCAGGTTTCAACTTGCCCCTTCTTGTCGTCAAGAGGCTGGCCCTTTTCGAGCAGCTGCTTGATGACACCCACAAGCTCAGCCTGGGATGTCTGGCCGCGGACGGAGACATAATCTTTCAATATGTCTGCGGCCACCTTCACGGGGTCTGAAAAGAAGTTCGAAGAGCTCTTTTCAGCATCTCCATAAGATTCGCCGGCCTGAAACTTCTCCTTCAAGGATGAAGTCATGATTTGCCTGGAGCCTTGGGATCAATTTGATATTCGTGTGGAAGATAGGGGCAGAAGGTGGAGACACTGAATTCAGTGCTACTGCCAAAATTCCGAGACTCCATTCGCCTTAAGTATACTAATAATGGCATCAATCAGATCGCATTCATTTCTGCTTACCGCTTGGTTGAGGAGCACAATCTTGGTCATGACTTTGCAATACTCGAGACCCCCTCACTTGGCGAGAGACAATTTGTCGTGGCGTCCAGTAATTAATTAATGTTGGTCATGCAGATGCACCCGGGAATTTCAGCGCAAGGCATCCCAAGGCACACCGGCCATCCCGTTCTTCATCAGCAGGAAGTTGGCATGTGATGCCATGCTGAACGACAACTCCAGATGCCGATTGGGCAATGCAGAAAATGGCTCGTGAAATTGAAGGGGGACAGATGGCATGACAGGCAGGTGTAACAATGCTTTGCTGCCCGTGGTTAGATGTTGTGCTTTTGCTTGTGTAAGTGGCATATATTGAGTATCATTTAGTCCTGACGCTCTCATCTTGTTGTACAAGACACGCATGATTACCCAACAGATAGATCATAGGAAAGGGACTGAAAGTGAGGGCCAATGGAATCAGATTCAGCCTCACCGAAAGTCAACGAGGCTGGCTGAGCAGTGGATATTCATGCCTGAGCTGGTATCTGCATTGTAGCTCAAACCGCTCAAGCTTCGGGCATCCCCGGAGCGGGTGGACGGGTTGCACGGCGTCAATATCTGATCATTCAGCATACCCTAGGAAGGAAGGGCACACCGGCGTGGTGCAGCTGCTGGTCGAATGGTGCTGGCATACTACGCTGAGACATTTTGTCGTGAGAACATCTGAGAACATCGTATCTTCCCCGCAAGACTCAAACCCCGAGGGCTGCAGATGTTTTGCTGTGATACAATTTGTCAACGTTTGCAGTGATCTGCTATCATTGTTTGCCAAGTTGAGAGCGGCACAACAGGGAGCTCAGACAATATCTGACCGCCGCATGCGTATCTTTCGGCATCCCGTGTTCACAATATAACAGCTAGAGTTGGACCACCTGATGTTTATACTCACGAAAAAGTAAGGGTCGATCTGCTGAATTGCCAGGCCCGAGGATGCGGTGCTCCACATCGTGAGACAAGGTGACGTTTCTCTGCCTCCCACGAAAGCCACAGAAGCCGAGTCGGACATGATTGACACCCTCGCCATATTGCTCCCTTCCTCGTGAAACCTTTTCAAAATGTGGGGACCCGAGTTCTGATGGCAATGGGATGACTGTTGAGACAACAACCAGTAGTCCAGAAGGAGGGGTTGCTCAGCGCTAGAATGTTCCACTTGGCTGTCGAAATAACGAGTCTCTGGGACCTCAAATAGCCCCATCCCATCCTCCAACCATCTCTATCCCCACCAAACTCTCAAAATTTCCTCCCACTTGTCCTAGTCAGCATCCTAATTTCATTGCCGCCATGTCTTCTTTGAGCAATGGTTTGAGCAATGGTAGCCAGGGGCCTGAACAAGCCAAGATGCCCAAGAAGCTGGTCCTTTGTTTTGACGGCACTGGCAACACCTTCACAGGCTCGAACTCTGACACGAACGTCGTGAAGATCTTGAGCAAACTCGATCGTAATGATCCGCACCAGTACCATTATTACCAGAGTCAGTGTTCTTCCCTTTTGAAATGAGTCTATTACTCACAAAGACAAAACTCCAGGCGGTATTGGCACATATGATATCAATGATGAGTCTGTCAACAAGAGCTTCTTTGGCCAGATCAAGAGCTACATTTCTCAGACAATTGATCAAGCGGTGGGCACCACCTTCGACAGTCATGTCATGGCCGGGTACCGGTTCTTGATGAGGTACTACGACTCTGTAAGGCGCCATACTTCACCAAAGATATTACTCTGGCTGACTCTACTACCTCATAGGGCGACAAGATCTACATCTTCGGGTTCAGCCGCGGTGCATTCACTGCCAAATTCCTAGCACGCATGGTCAATACCGTGGGACTTCTTTGCAAAGGCCAGGAGGAAATGGTTCCCTTCGCATACCGCCTCTATCAACGCTACCTGGCCGGCGAAGTCGAGGACTTCAATGTGGCGCATCCAAAGAGGTCGAGGCGAAAAAGGAATGCGGACAAGAAAGACGCCGCCCTCCAGGCTGAGCAGACACCGCTACCGGATGGGGACACTGAGCCTCTTCATAACGGCCACGAAGAGGGCGCACATGAAGGCCCAGCTACCCATGGCCACAGGTTCGAGGTCGCTCGCAACGAGATCGCAGCCTTTAGCGATACCTTCTGCCGCCAGGAGAAGGTGACGGACTGCGGGGAGATGAAAGAGGCCAACATCAAGGTCTTCTTCCTCGGCATCTGGGACTGCGTCAACTCCGTCGCCGTCTTGGAGCGGACCGCACCAGTGCCAGTGCCGGTTCTCGGCACGGCCACCCACGTCCGCCATGCCGTGGCCACAGACGAGCGGCGCGTCAAGTTCAAGGCCGCTCTGCTCGCCCAGGACAAGGAAGATGCGGACCACAGCCATGAGGTCATCAAAGAGGTGTGGTTCCCAGGATGCCATGGTGATGTCGGGGGCGGGTGGCCTGCCTCCAAGGACAACGCGTTCGACAACGGCCAGGAGATGACGTTCTGGGAGCGCGTCAAGCACTTCTGGACGACGCGCAAGAACAAGGAGCCGGCCATGCCCCTCAGCGCCGGCCGTCTCCAGCTGAGCGACGTCCCGCTTGCTTGGATGATCCGTGAGGTCGAGCTCGTGGGCGAGCAAGATCCCTCCGCAGCGCTCAAGTGGCGCGGCAACGTGCATGAATTCAAGGAACACTTTGCCAGGAAGAAGGAGCATGCGATGAGAGGAGCCATCCACGACTCGCTCGCGTTGGGCCGTGGCACAAGTTTCTTCAGAGTGCTCTTATGGAAGTGGATGGGTAAGAAAAGATGCCTACTTGTCCATCCGTGTACCCACTCGAACTTGCTACTGACCAGTCCTGACAGAATGGCTTCCTATCATCAAGCGTTGGGAGCTCGAGATCCATGGTTGGGTGAACATGCGCTTCCCGCTCAACAAGGGCAGTACGCGCGACATCCCAAAGGATGCAGTCCTTCATGAGTCTCTCTACTGGCGCCTAACCCACGACGATAAGTACTGCCCTCAGAACAACCATGGTGGTCGGCAACTGCCTTGCTTGAAGAACAAGAATACCATTGCCGAATGCATCCCTGCCGACGAAGGCGAGGATCCCGAGGACTGCCATCACAGAACGTTCAAGATCAAAAGAGCCGCATCTGATATTGCGAGTATGACTTGACGAGGGCGTCACCAGTTGACGCGGCGGATGATGTGTTGTAGGAGCACTTGGCGCTGAAAATAATGATCGTTATCGGCTCAAATATGCTGTTGATGATGATATCCTTGGAAATTACTCAGTCTTCACTGATATCATTGGCCTGAGGTATAACCACAGTCACACGGCTACTACCACTGGTTCTAGTTGCTCGTCAAGTATTAATCAAATTGCATCCTGATTTACAAACACAAACGTTGGGGCTTCTCGAGAGGCAATCTTGTGGGGCGGAGGAGACACGGTCAGCATGCGGTGTTTGGCTTTTTGACGACGGTGAGATCGTCGTGTAGGCTTTTATGCACGGTGGTGAGGGGGCGAAAGGCTGGCTGTGATGTCGTCGTGTTACGATCGCGTTCGTCAAGACGTGCGGTTGGGATGGCCTGGCGAGATTGGACTCACGAGAGTGGAGACACCTCTGCTGAATCCCTAATACCCAATATCAATCACCCAACGGTAGACGGACAGACAGGAACGAGCAAGAGAAGATGAAAAAAGACAAAGATGATGCAGAACCAAGGGGAGGCTGCCACATTGATAAGTTTGGGATGGTTGCTAATTTTGCAATAGTGCTTCCACAGCAAAGTGGCCATGCGCGTCAGTGCTCGGTCGTGGATCGAGCTCTCTTCCTCGCAGGCTGTTTCTACAGCTCTTCGTCCTCCGTGCCCTTTTTCCTGATCGCGTACCCTTCCACAAACCCATTCGGATCGCAAGCCTTCTCGAGACTGATCCTGTTCGCCTGCACCCAAGCCCACACAGCATCCTTGCTGACCTGCACTCGCGGCACGTCCGGTACATCCTCCTCCTCATCTTCCTCAACATCATCAACAGCAGCCTCTGCAGCCTCCCCGTCCTCCTTCTCGGAGGTGGACACGGTCAAGCGCTTCTTCTTTTTTGGCGTGGGCCCCGCCTCCGCCTCCTCGATGATGGCCATCTCCCTCAGCATCATCAGACAGTCCTCGGGCACGATCCACGTCGCCCTGCTGCACTCGTCCACGTCCACGACCACCTCGTCGTCCCCACTTGCGTCGAGCCCCAACAGCCACGCCGCGATCTCGCCAGCCCAGAACCGCTTGTAGCCCTTCTTCCCCAGGTCGGAGATGGGCTTCTCCGGCCCGCCCAACAGGCCCTCGCGTCGCGAGATCTCGTAGCTGACGCCCATGAGGAGCGCCCCGAGGCCCTTGCGCTGCCAGGGCGGGAACACCAGGATGCAGGCTAGGTTGTTATTGTCCCACGACAGCTTCTCCTTGGAGAAGAAGCCCACGACCTGATGTCTCGGCGGCAGGGGCTGCGAGGAGACGTCGTCGTCGGAGGGCGGACGCGGTGCGGTGTGGACTAGTAGGAAGTAGTTGAAGCCAATGACGTCGAAGAAGACGGACTTGTTGTCGAGAAAGAGCTTGGCGAAGAGGGAGAGATTCTGGCAGAAGAGACCCTCCTTTTCTCCGTCGACTTCCCAGATGGACCATTCGCCCTCTTCGTCAACCTCCTCCTCGCCGGCCTGCAGGGCCTCATCGGCAGTTCTCTTCTTGCGCCCTGGAGCCCTGGATGCTGTAGTGTCTACCCCTCCTTGCCGAATCCCGCGGCCCTTTGGATGTGTGTATATTTTGTCGCCCGGCACGTAGCCTCGCCTCTCGCACAGATGCACATGCTGCCACCACGGCACGAGCTCTTTCGAGTACTTGAAACAACACGGGCACACGTACAGCCTGTCTAGCTTGTCTTCCTTTGTCCTCCGCGATGGATTGGATAGGACATCCTCTTTGCCAGCGCCGTCGTGCACACCGTTGACAAGACTGCTCGTCTTGATGCTGTTCCCAGATATCTCCCCCAATGCCTCCGTCCCGTACGGTGAGTGATACCAAGTTGAGAAGCACACGTTTCCAAACACGACTTTATCGATGTTGCGTTCAATGATGCTCGATCTCCTCTGTGGGTCAGGGACTTTGGCGGGGTTCTGCTTCTTCGCAGGTCGTTGAGGTGGCGATTGTTGGACAGGATTTGCCGCGGGTGGGGCAAAAGGCTTGCTAGTGTTGGCAGCGACGTGATCTGGGGTCTTGATGGTCCGCGGCGGAGGAGCCTGGTTCATAATCGGGACGGTCTTGGTGGTCGACAGCGGAGGGTGGTGTTTTTTCTGGGTCGCCTTGGCCGGTGGCTGCGATCCCCCGAGTGTGGGTGGATCCGCGGCTGACCCAGGGCGTCTTGGGTTCGTCGACGATTGAGGAGGAGATTCGACTTGGACAGGCATGGATGCAACGAGACCGTTTGTGCTGTTGTCGAGGTCATCTGGCTCGTGGTGGTCAGTACTGGCGTGTCGTTGATGGCGACGGAACGGTCCATTCCTGATGACGGGCTTCGGGACCAGATCCGGATCGGCCTGATTCGTGGACCTCAGCACGGGCCGGTGCGGTTGCGCAAAAGATCGGCTTCGCTCACGGACGCGGCCTGGTGCCGCCGGGCGCGCGGCTGACACAAGTGCAGGCGGGGCTGGGGTCGCGGGTGTGCGCTCCGCACTGGCATGGTCGCGAAGGGTTGTCTTCTTGTTGCTCAGCACGACGGGTGCGTTCTCGTTGGTTTCTTCGTCTTGTGGTTGTCGTCGGTGGCGCATGTGATTGTGATTCTGAGTGTGACTGTGACTGTGACCGTCGGGCAGCCCACTGTCATCAGCGGCTCGTGACTTGCGGCGTCTGCGCGGCTCTGGGTCGGCCTGCCAAGGGAGTTTGAGCGGGGCCACCGACGACTGGCGGGTGGCACGACGCGTGACGGTGGACTTGTTGTCGCGTCGATGTGGAGCTTGAGTAGGCGACCGGACTGGACCTGGGCCCCGACGTGAGCCTGCGTTTGGATCTGAACTAGGTGCTGCTGGTGGTGCTCGTGTTGGCGGTCGCGCGGGCGCATGCGCTGCTTCTGGTGCTGCGCTGTGTGGTCGCTTGCGTTTGATGGGCGCCATCTTGAGAGCGTTTATATGGCGTTGGTCAGCAGCATGTGGTATACGCACGGCAAGTGCGACATGGTGCAGAGCTGGTGGCGGTGATGTGATGAGACACAACGGGTACGGTAGGTAGTGAGCCCTGAGGTGACTTCTGGATTGCGCTTGTTCGATCAGTCAATCACCGTCGTCGCCGCCGCGGTTCGTCGCCTCGCCTGTTTAGTGACAGCACTGACAGGGCGTCGCTGCCGGAGCCGAACCGGCATTACGTCAGCCCCGGCCGCTGAGTCCTTACCCATTCGGGAGCTATCGACGTCCTCTTTTCAGTGGGTCCAGCAGACGACTGAAGTTCCAGCTCTAGCATGTCGCGGCCAGTCCAATTGACATTTTGTGATTTTCAATTCCAGTTTGCGGCGATCGTGCACAACCCCCACCAACTCGCACACCACCACCACCACCACGACGATCATGGTTACTCGTCATCATTGAAGGCAGTGAAAAGTCCCATCGCTTCAAGATGAATGCCTGTCGCCCCTATGCAATTGCTCCGACATCCCTTCTTGAACTGGGCCCTCGTCTCTGCTCCCAGGGCAAACGCTACTCACATTCCTGTAAGTCGCCAACGGCTTTTCCCAATACCGCCGCGGATGATTAGGAAGTGAATTGACCCCTCCATGCAGTACCCAGCAGGAACTTCGTCTGCCCGACGCTTCCACGAAACCCCCGCTCCACGAGCAGGGTCCGAGGATTGGGAGTTCCAATATGAACCCTCACAGGAGCCCTCGTCCTCCACCCCACGTTGGAAGGCAAGGGTCAAGTACTACCACTTGCGCACCAGCCCGGCCCATCGTCTGAAGAACTACCTGCGTTCCCGAGAAAGCGGAGCGACCAGCGGCAGTCCGATAGGTTCTCGCGACGTCCTTTGCTCGCCGAACACACGATTTGCCCTCCTAACCCACCAACTCGTGCTGAAAGAAGATGAGGCCAGACAGGAAACGAAGAGCAGTGAACCCACGTTCCTTGATGATATCGACAAGTGGAGGGATAAATTGGCTACGATGGCGCACAGGGGAGTCACCGAAACTGACCTTGCGTATTGGGCCTGGATTTTGGGAGCCCAAACCTCCGATGCCAAGGTCGACAGGCTTACTCAAAGTGACGACCGCTTCAAACCGATCTTTGTTCTCATGGCCGTGCTTCACTATGACGAGCATTTCGTCAAGGCCTCTTCCTTGACCAAGCTGTACAATTACATCCTAAGGACCTACTGCAGATGGGATGCGTCTCCTCGAGATTCGGGTGTCATGAGGCCACTGTTGCCTCGTTCTCTGGATGACAGGCGTAATATGACGCCCACCACGTTCATGCTTCTCCTCGAGCGTTTGGTTGAGCACTGCTTGAGAAGGTTTCCGTCCTCCATGCCCCTGGTTGCTCGGATTGTGTTGCACTACATACGGAAACTTGAGGGCGACGAGGTGGCCAAAAAAGTCAAGCAGCGTTCAGCATACGCGAATCGTTGCATAATCTTTAACCACGCTCTGAAGCTCTTCGACAAGCCGTCAAAAATATACCCTGTCTCCCAGGCGCATTATAACTGGAAAGCGCAAAGGATCTTGCTTGGATTTTCGGCAGGTCTGCAACGACCGCTGGTCATCGACAGGGAAAGCTACAGGAGTATAAGGATGGTACTTTTCGGACTCAAGAAAACAGAAGCAGAGAGAAGGACAGCAGCCCAACACAGTAAGGCCTGGCCGCCATACATCAAGCACATGGACGGAGTCGATGAGGCGAAGGACCAGACAGAGTTTCTGAGCAGAAGTGTCAAGGTCCGCGCGCTTAAGCTCTCGGAAGGCTATCCCGCGGACTTTGTCGACGATGCTATCGACACGATTGGAGGAGTTGTGCCTGGAGAGTCGGTGTTCATCCAGCAACGGTCAGCGCCTCTTAAGATATGGGGTGGAGAGCGCAGTTCCCTCAATGTGTTCACACTATGGGCTAGTACGGTCAAGGCAACCAGAAACGCGCATGAAGCATGGGCGAGATTTCATGAGCCCCCGCAGCCAGGCTTGAAGCCGAATCAGCAAGTCTACGCCGAAATGTTCGACAAGCTTTTCGCCACGCAACTCGATGGCACAACGTCGCAGCTCCCAGGCGAGGGCAAGGAGACGTATCCGGCATACCTGGACAACCTAACCGAGTTTGAACGGGAGCGCCTGCGGCCATGTTCTCCAATTGCTCTTTACGAAATGATGTTGCGTCAAGGAGTCAGACCGGTTCGCCGATGCCTCACTATGCTCGTAAAGAACGCGTCTTCCTTGGGGCGGGCGGTCCAATACATGAACGAGTCGACACTGAACCCACGCGCTGTGGACGATCTCACACAGTCGTCGTGGCCATCCTACGACTATTTGGTCCAGATTCCGATCCCGACACTCGACGCATATATTGACCTGCTCTGTCGTCTCCAACCTCGTCGCCGCTGGAAGCTCGTCAACACGGGTTGGCTCCCGCGGCCTGATGTGATGGCGAAGTACGAACGTTTCAGCCGGGCAGTCAGAATTCTCAAATCTCGAGTTGGCCCTGAGCGTAAGCGAGCAGCTCGTCTTTGGCACACTGTGATGATGAACCTTGCAAGCAGCACGCTCGTCATGTCGCCACTCAAGACCCAGTTGGAGGACGACAAGAAGGCCCTGGCTATGATGATTGGATTCTTCCATCACTACAACACACTCGAGGGTCTTCACCATATTGCTTTCAACTGTCTTGCACGCTGCACCCTGAAGGTGCTTCGCCATGTAAATACCACTCGCAAGGTGCACAACGAGGTGGAGACGGCCCTGAGCATCCTCAAGTCCACATTCACCGAGCTCATAACCGCCGTCGAGCCCCCTGACGGCGATCCCACCCCCGGCGCGGACCCCTTGAGCCTGGCGCCGAGTTTTTACCACGAGCTCAGCGCCGGGCACATGCAGACGTACATGGAGGTGCTGGCGCGCGCCGGGGACACCGATGAGGCGGTGCGCGTGGTGGAGTGGGCGCTGTCGTCGTTGAGCCCGCGCGGCGGCGAGCTGTTCCCCAAGGCGCGCAACCCGGAGCACAAGCAGTGGGTCATGTTCATGCAGGCCCTGACGTGCTTCCGGGCGCTCGCCGAGGAGCACGGGGTCGACGGGGCGATCCTCGCGAGGATTGAGGCGCGGATTGAGGAGCTGGCGGAAAATGGCAGCACGTGGAGGTGGCCGACCGAGGAGGACGTTCAGGAGTACCGGGTTTTCAAAGCTGCAGAGATCGCCAGAGAGCTACGCGATGTATATAAATAGAAAGCGTCTGCCCTGTCATAGAACCTCGGCATGGTGACGGACTACCCTGTGATAGCCGCCCTTTTACCACATCTCTAGTCAACCACAAAAATGAGATCTCAAATTCCGTGTGGGAGGTTGGTCAGACTCCGGTCTTAATTTTGCCGCGCTTCCTCCACTCAAGTATTCATGGTTGAACATGAGACTGCAGCCTGCCAGGCCGATGAGACAACGGACCTGGGCCAGCGCAAAGCTCTCGAGGTCGCAGATGGCTTCATACAAGCCGATGGGGGAAATCGAGGTGGCTGGCCCCACAATCCAAAGCGGCCATACCATTGACCCCTGTCGGTCGGGTCAAAGCAGCTTTGGGGCTTGCCACATTCCCATTGGCCAATGCTCGAGTCAGAAAAATACAGCAGGAAAGGAAAAACAAAGGAAGAAAGAAAAAGGCTCGGTCCTTGCCGCAGACTGAGGATGGACCCTCGAATGGCTGCCCTACCCTGGTCAGCCACGACTGGGGTGACAGCGGCTCCTGCACCCGCAGCTGTGTCGCGCACCTCTGTGCATCCTGCAACATGCTACGTACCTCCCTTTGCTAACACTCCGATAGCTTTGTTCACACCCATCGCAAGACGGCGGACGATTCATCATCTGTTTTCCTCGTTGCTTGAGTCCTGGCCACGGCCGCACGCATATCAAGCATCTTATTGCAACTAATCTATCATTGTTATTATCAATTTTGCCCTGCGTTTGCACTGGGTTGAGGTGCGTCTGGAGGTTTCTGACTGCTTGACTTACAGATCTCAGGCGTTTGCATCTCTCATCTTCCTTGCTGCATAGCGTTGCTTCTACTGTCTTCTGGTGGCTGCCGGTGGAGACCGGGTATGTGAAATATCTTCCCATTGACAGCAAGCAGGAGGCATTGCCTTGTCGTCACGTCTACAATGCCGATGCGAACTCTCTAGGCCGGCAGTCTGCTCTGAGGTCCACACCTTGACGGGACATTGAACCACAGTGAAGACTCTTGGCTCACAAGCCTACCTGAGCGGTAGCTGCTAAGGTGTCTCGGCCTTTGGATTGTATTTCCTTGCTGAATACAAATTTTCATCCGTCTGGCTTCCGCCTTCCTGCCTCCAACATGGATTTGTGTCTCGGCCTTTACTTCTTTTACACCTAGAAAGCATGCCCACAGACTCCTCTTGCTTCAGCCAGCGCATCATCCTCCTCTCCCTGGCCCGATACACGTCCACGGCCAACACATCGCCATGGCAGCAGCTCTGATTACAAGTGATCTGATGGCAGAGGCCATCGTGACGGGCCTCGAAGCGTCTGAGCTTGACCAAGATGCCAGCATTGAGGAGGCAGTAGCAGAGCAGAATGAGTTCGATGCTGCCTCAGAAGCACCTCCAGACCCCTTCGAGAAGTCAACTTCCGATCCGCGGCTGAAACCTGTCTTTGTCGACTTGCCCCCCTCAACTCTCATCCACCCACGCTCCGTCTTCGAGTCGTTCCGACCTCCGGCGCCACCGAGCACGGAAGCGCAAGCGCTGCAGAGCCTGCTAAGAACCGACCCGTCGCAGATAGACCAAGACTACATTCAGTTTGAGCTGGACAACTTCTCATGTTACGTCATCACGGATCGTTTCCCCTTCGAGATGCGCGCCCTCCACAAGCATGCCACACTCACCGGAGCGGAGGCCTTGTACTTCGACGGCACCCTTCAGATCGGGGACGACAGACATTTCGTCCAGAGGATCCAGTTCGAGGAGGTCCCGCTGGGCAACTACGGCAAAGATCCCGATACGGGATTTCTTGAGCCCACGGTCGGCGATCAACTGTGGATACGGTCCATGCGAAACGCGAAGAAGCAGATATACTATCAGCTCAAGAGGCCCTCCTTTGAGTACGTCAGGTTTCACGAGGCTTTCTTGTGGGTCGCTGACCTCGCCAAGCACATGCACGACTTCTGCGAATGCTTGCTCGAGTGTGGCCGCAACGTCTCCATCCACGATTTCAAGGACGAGTTTGGCAGCTGGCTTCGAAAGGTGCACAAGGACTCGCTTCCCTTCCTGAACTGGTATCGGCAGCGCAAAGGTGATGACTTCCGCCAGCCCATCGTTGCAAATTCGTCATTCCTCCTCAAGGAAATGTATGGCATGTTTAGCCGGGCCCAGTTCAAGCGTCTGCACATATTTCGGCAGATCACGAAACCTTTCGATTTCTACAAACGCATTGGAGCACTGCCTGACGTAAGCAAAGTCCTGCCGACGATCGTCACTCCGTACATATACGACTGCTTCTCGCACCTGCAATTGGGAGGGCTTCTCCAGCCGGTGGAGCCTACTATCAGCGTCGAAGAGGCCATCAGGCTATCATGGCCTGAGAACAAGTTAAAGTACCTGGCCTTCGTTCGGAAATCGAGTGACCTTGAGTCCCACAAGTCCTTGATCGACAAGGTCACAATCGGTGATCTCATCTCGACGCCCCCAGATGAAAAAGGTTCAGGCACCAAGTGGATGACAGAATACTCAGACAAGAAGTGGTATGGTCTCGTGCAGAAGGTCCACACTACGAGCAAGGGCGAGCGACGTTTTGACGTGACTTGGCTCTACCAGCCGGATGACACTCCTTGTTGCTCGATGAAATACCCTTGGGCCAACGAACTGTTCCTCAGCGAGCACTGCACGTGCGGCCAAGGCGTCAGAGCAAAGGTCGGAGAGGACCAAGTTCTGAAAGTGCATTCAGTGGAGTGGTTCGGAAGCCCCAAAACCAAAGCCGAGTTCTTCGTCAGACAGACTTACCACACCGTGGAGCGGAGGTTCCTCACCCTCGAGAAGGCTGACCTCAGGTGCAGCCATCACGAGAGTCCTGCGCCAGAATATGCCGTTGGGGATACCGTGCTGGTCTTGACACCTGGCAACCATTATCTGGAGCCGTGCGAGCTGCTCGAGTATCTCGACGACGACAAGACTGTCCGACTGCGCAGGTTCAGAAGACGGAAAGACTTCTCCGCCGGCTGTGCACCGAACGAACTGGTCTACACTGAAGAGGAAATGTGCTCGTCTGCTCATACAATCGCTTCGAGGTGCATCGTGCGCTTCTACTCGCCCGATGAGCCGGTACCCGCGCCATACAATTGCCAAGGAACTGGCAATGCCTTCTACATCAGCCATTGGCTTCATGAAGACGGCACACTTCGACCGCTGGGTCCGAGTCGCCCTCGTCTTCGTCAGGGATTCGATCCAAACAAGACCGAGAAGAAGCTCAACACCCTGGACCTGTTTTCCGGGGGCGGAAATTTTGGCCGTGGTCTTGAGGACGGCGGTGCTGTCGAGGCAAGATGGGCAAATGACATCTCGCTGCGTGCCATACACACATACATGGCCAACGCGAAGCATCCTGAATCTATTCATCCCTTTCCCGGATCTATAGATGATCTGCTTCTGCAGGCGTTGCAAGGTAAGTTCAGCGATGCGGTTCCGCGACCTGGCCAGGTGCATGTCATCTCAGGTGGAAGCCCTTGTCCGGGCTTTTCTCTCATCACATCGGACAAGACGACCCTTAAGCAAATCAAAAATCGAACTCTGGTGGCTTCGTTCGCCTCCTGCATCGACTTTTACCGACCATTGTGGGGTATCCTGGAGAATGTCAGGACTATCGTGCAGAGTACCAAGAACCGCACCGAGGACTTCTTCTCCCAGCTGATCTGCGCGCTGGTCGGTATGGGTTATCAAGTCCAAATTGTCCTCGGCGATGCTTGGTCTCATGGCTCTCCACAGAAGCGAGTCCGCGCATTTCTCTGTTTCGCGGCACCCGGTGTCAGCCTGCCCAAAGCACCCTATCCCTCGCATTCGAGTCCCAAAGGCATGGATGTGGGCGGGCTGGGAATAATGACCAATGGAGAGCCATATGTCGAGCGCATAAACCAACCCACTGCTTTCAAGTATGTGACAGCTGGCGAGGCCACCGCCGACCTGCCAGACATCTACGACGCGAAACCCGACACCTGCATCCCCTTCCCAGACCACCGGCTTTCGAAACCCATCACGTCTGGCGACCAGCGCCGCGCCAAGCCCGGGGAGGGCAAGAACATGCGGACACAGATGCTCAACATCCCGATCCGCCCCTACGGGTTGAACTTCGCCAAGGCCTTCTACGAGCCCAAGACACCCGAAGGGGACCCGGACATGTTTTCCCACGAGCGCGACGCGTTTCCTGCAGCGCACGTGCACCGCGTCGGGCGCGTCTCCAATGGCTGGGGCCGCCAGCGCCCGGATGTGCTCTTCAGCACCATCTTGACGACTTGCCAACCCACGGACGCGCGCGTCGGGGGCTGCGCGTCGCACTGGGACCAGCCCCGCCCACTGTCGGTCATGGAGGCCCGGCGGGCGCAGGGGATGCCCGACGGCGAGGTGCTGCTGGGCTCGACGATGGACCAGTGGGAGATGGTGGGCAACGGCGTTGCACGGGGCATCAGCGTGGCGCTGGGGCTGGCGCTGCGGGAGGCCGCCGCGGGGACGCTGTACGAAGAGGACAGTGCCGATTTATTTCCGGCGCTGGGTACCAGCGGTGTTCGTGTTGAAGAGGAGAAGAATGATGAGGGGACGAGGAGGAGGCAGGAGCCGATCTGCATTGGTGGGAGCCGCGATGGCGATGGCCAAAATGGAGGTCGCGGGTTCATTATGCCTGCGAGCAGAAGCGGTGTTACCACTAGCAGCTCCCGGAGCAGCTCGCGCACGCCCGGCCTCGACACGGAAGCTACGTCCATCACCGGCCGGTTCGCTTCGACGCCCGCAGGCATCCCCGATGAGCCTTCTGCTGTTGCGAATGGCAAGCGTCCTCTGCCGAGGGAGCTCGCCGTTGAGCAGCATTCGTCATCGTCGTCGGCATCGTCGAACAAAAAGCCCCGCGTGGAGGAGGCACAGGGTGAGAAGGCGGACCAGGTGATGCACGAGCGCGAGGACGAGGAAGAGGAAGTCAGAGTGGTCCCCACCGTGGTCACCATCGACTTGAGGACGCCTCCGCCCGAGGACAATCCGCCGCGGTCGGCCACGGGCGCTACTATCGTCAGGCTGGCGTCGGAAGATTTCGAGGTTTGGTAGAGGTACTAGCTGACTTCTTATGGGAGTCATCCATCTTCCTTCTGCCGCAAAAGAGGATTAACGATGGATTAGAGTGGCTTTTATCTTGTCTCTTATCCTTTGCTACTGGAGAGCGGATGGCACGCTTGCACACTTGCGAGGAAACTGGTGCCTATTGCAGTTGCATCTGAGATGGGGATAATATAACGGGGACTGGGGAATGCATTTGCACGGAGCAAGGGGCGCACTTTTTGTGTTGATACGTGTTCTTCTATAGACTCTCGAGACGGAGATCTTGGGGGAGCTCCTGAGCTCTGGGTCGCTTTTTAACATTGCTGCAGAACACAAACGAAGTTTCGTGTTCAATGGTGCACAGACGAATCCTCGCGCGATGCGGTGGTGACGTCCAGTGGAAAAATTTATTATGATTACTATGTTGAGTCCCTTATATCCAAGAATTATCTGGGTATGTGTGCATGTCCCGACACCATTTTCAAATCCCTTCCTCAAACATTCAATCTATATAGGTAGGTGCCATCCCCACCTCACCTCTTCAGTCGTGGCTCGCTCGGTTTGGAGTCGTTCTCCATTCTCCACCCCCGACCCCAGGTTCAAAAGATGCCACCCGCAACCGTCACCGTCGTCGTGACAGCGCCTACCGTGACGGTCTCCCTCTCGATGAGCGTCGAGACGGCCGTGACCGTCACGAAGATACTCGTCGTGACGCCGCTGACGCTGGTGGACATCGAGGTCCCGCCCTGGGCCACGTTGTTGCCGTTGCCGACGGTGGTGGTTGTTGTGGGCGCTGGGGCCGCCTCCTGGGAGGTGGTGGGGGACGAGGCCGTAGATGACGACGAGTCGTGGTTGCCATTGTTGTTGTTGTTGTTGTTGTTGTTGTTGTTGTTATTGTTGTGGTTCTGCCCCACGGGGACCACGGCGAAGGGCGCTGCTGCGCTTGAGGTCTCGGCGGGTGTTGTCGTTGCGGCGGCGGCGGTGGAAGTATCATGGTGTTTGTGCGCCTCGGTGGTGGTGGTAGTGGCGGGAGCGGGGGCCGGGGCGATAGTGGTGCTTGCCGACGCTGAGGTGGTGGTCTCGGCAGCAGCCGGAGGAGGGGCTTCCGTAGAGACCGTGGTGGGCTGCTTCGGACCGTCCTGCTCCGTCTGGGCAGCCGACTGCGTGGTTGTCGTCAACTCGGGTGGTTTGTCCGTCGAGCTGCTGCTGCTGCTGCTGCTGCTGCTCTGCGCGACGCGGATGGTCGAGCTGGAGCTCGCTGTCCCGGGCGCGGCGGTCTCGTAGACGGTCGAGGAGGGGACGGTGATGGTCGTCACGCCGATGTTGTTGATGCCTGCTGTTGTTGCGGCGGGAAAGGTCGAGCTGGCGGCCTCAGATGTCTTCAGGGAGGAGGATTGCCTGCTACTGCTGGTGCTCGAGGTTGGTTCGGCGGTCGCGTAGATCGTGGACGAGGGGACCGTCACCGTGACGACCCCGGCGTTGTCGGCTTGCGAGGAGCTCGACGACGATGTGGACGGTGTATCGCTCGGCTGATGGTTCTCGGCCGTGGTCGCGGAATCTAGTGGTCCAGCCTTCTCGGTCGCCGTGGCCTTTGCGGTGGTCTGGCTTCGCTCGATGCTCGAGGACGACGTCGTCGTCGCCTCCGCGGTGCTCGGACTGGTGATCTTGGTGGCCGGACCGGCTTCTGTGGCCGAAGCGGCCGTGGAGACGGTCTCAGAGGTATCCTGTGGTGTGATTGACGCCAAAGGCCCATCCCCAGAAGCCGGTATCGTGGTGGACTGCGAAACATCAGTCGTTGGTGAGATACCAGCCGGGTCAAGCGTGCCCTGCGAGGTCTTTCTCGAAGAGGTCTGTGCGATCGGTGTGACGGTCGGGGTGTCCGAGGACGAGTCTGCCTTCACAGTGGACGCCGCCTCGAGTGAGCTGGCAGTAACAGCAGTCGAGGCCGAGCTTTCCTGCGTCAGTATCGATGTCACCTCTGTTCCAGTCGCGCTGAGCAGGGCGGACGAGCTCTCCGAGGCTTGTCCCGAGGCAGCCTGAGGGGTGTGTGTCGCCGACGAGGTCTGTTGTGTCGAGGCTGGTGGCGTGAACGTGAGCACCGTGGTTTGCGAGCTGGCCGTCGTGGGGTTGCCGCTGCCGCTGCCGGTGGCGGGGCTGGGCTTCCCCGTCACGTTCTGCGTATTGGACAGTGACACGGAGGTGGAGGAGCTGAATGAGACTTCTGTCTGAGATGAGCTTCCTGCCGCTGTCGTCTGAGAGGCCTTGGGTGTGGCTACTATGGACGATGCCGAGGCCCTATGGGTTGTTGACTGGGGCACGGGAACGACCTGCAGGCTACTGTCTGAGGCACCTGGGTCGGCTGCCGAAGTGTGATGGCCCTGATCTACCCCGAAGAGACTGGCAGCATGAGCAGATGACGACGACGTGGAGATTACTTCGGACTGAGCTGACGACAACGGCTGCCCAGTCGTCGAGGCCACGGAGCTGGTGTTGGTATATCGGAAGCCATCCTGCCGACCGCGTATCCCTCCTTGGTTATATTGAGAACCCTTCTTCAGAGGACCGGCCTCAACTGCTAACAACAGAAGAAACTCGAGTAGGAAATATTGGATTTGCATGTTTTTGTTTGTCTAGTTTTAGCTCTGCAGCAAACGAGAGAATGAGGGGAAAGAACGACTGAAGTCGAAAGAGTGGGCTGGCCGAGTGTTCGGACGATGAGTAGGCGCCCAGGGGCCGTTATGAGAGTCTCAGGCTCGCAGGGCCGAGAAGACAAGAGAGGACAGAAGCGCGCAAGTGGAGTATCAAAGAGAGATGGCAAGGCACATGTGGTCGCAGCACAAACGACCGCAACTGCTGTGATAGGTGCGGACGGAGAATGGGCTTTCAGAGGAGCCGCTGGGTGGCAGAAACGAAGGAAAAGAAAGCTGGATGCTGTCGTGTACTGGAGCGACGGTGACAGTAAGGAAATCAAATCAGAGTGTTAGTGTTGTAGAGAGAGTATCGAGATAGTGTGAAAGACTCATCTAGACTTCGAGAAGAGATCTGCAAGCCCTTTTGTACGTCTGCAAAAAAGTTGGACGCGAGGAGCAATAAGGTAGGGCCGCGATGTTTTGGCCAGGGCTCCCGGGACACAGCCCCGGTGCAAACGTTCTGGACCACCGCGGCATGACACTATCACGATCCGCGGCGGTGGAATCGAAATGAGGCCACAAAGGCAGACCTGCCCCGCGGCATCGTCGAGGTCCAATGCCCTCGGTTCGAGCCAGTTATGACAGCCCGGCCGGGCTGGACGGGGTGTGTGTTCCGGGTGGAGCGAGACGGGGAGACAGAAATAGAGAGGTGTCTGGCTAAGCGCCTGCCAGCGCAGAGCATACAAGACAACACAAACGAGGCTTGCCGCGCTCGTGTGGGTCTCGGGGCTCAAAGCCTGGGGTGGCAGTTGACGGGCATCGTGTTGTTGTCGCAGCAGTCGCGGCACTACATCGTATGTAAGTACTTGGTGTTAGTTCTTAGACGCGCGCGAATGAGCTCGTCTAAGTGCGAAAAGTGGGGACGAGGTTCGCAGGGCAGGGATTCTGATGCCAATCAGCCTTGGCTCGCTGGACGTACCTGAGGCGGGAACCAATGCAGGGTGGCCCTTGCCCCTGCCGCTTTCCCGTTCGGGGGCCTCACAGCTGGGATCTCAGTGGACACGACTATTTGGCTGGGCGGCTTCGTTGGACATCTGGGGTCTTGTCATAAACCATGGACTTGCCCTGTCTTTCGACGCCGACAGTCCCAGATTTGGACCATTTATTCTTCGACCAAGACACTAACTTGTCAATTTTGACTATGACCTGATCGCCTCCACTTGGCTTCCCATATCTCCCCGATATTTCAACATCGATTGTCATGGCGTTTTTGGTATAGTTTTAGCACCTCCCTCACAGCCTCACTCGGTGATCAACGCACTCTCTTACGATGGTATTACCGGCAGCGTTTCTATCTGGTTGAGCGTCTGCTTGCGGACTGGCAGTCTGGCAGGGTATCGACAACCAAATGTCCACTGGATCAAACAGCGCCGCCATCATCGTCCAACTAGTGGGGTAGCGGAGTGGTAGGGATGCTTGCCTCCGCGTGCGTGTGACGGCAGTTCCCGACTCGACCCGCCAGTGAGTGAGACAAGGGTGAAATCCCGGAGACCCAACATCTAATATGTTTTGCACGTCGCCTGGGCAGACACAATCGCATTTGTCTTCTTCATTCCCTGCCTATGGTTCCAACGCGGGGATGGACGTCGGGTTGAAGATGGACATCCTGGATTACCCACGAATCATGTGAACAGCCGTCTGTCTCATCCAACCACGAGCGCATAGGCGCACGCACATGCTTACTCTCTCCTTTAATGATGTGGACAAGCCAGACTCCGTTGCTGGGAAGATGGCCGTTGAACCCGAGACCCAACATGTGGTGATTGAATTTTGACAGGCACAGCTCACGACGCAACTTGACCCTCAGTCGTAGGCTTGGTCCATCGAGCATCTCATCAGACGGCGTCCATGCACATATTGCTTGTTCCTATAAGAGCCTGACAACCAATGTCTCAATGCAGATATTGGCAATACGTTTCCCAACCCATTAGACTTGTGAAGTACCTAGGTGCTTGTACAACCTTGACAAGTTTCTTGCATCCCGGTCCGAGGCTCGGACAACTACACCGGTATTCTGGCGGACCTGTACGATATCATGGCGTTGCGTATTTGTGTGCACCATGTGATTAATGCAGTTGCGTAATGTACTTAACAGAAAGGCCTCCGAAACCAGTCATCTGACGAACCAATTTGACTTGTTCAAATAACTGATTTGGCATCCAAGCCGGGAACCAGCCTTTGCGTAGAAGATAATCCCCCAGGAACTCGACGCAGAGATTTGTATTCCAAGGTACTACTGTACCGAGTTTGTGATGCTTAGAGATGAGGGTGGTGACTTCTCATGTTGTGCAGCCTAACGAGCAACAAGTCCTAAGAAGCAGTACCTCCCAAGGTCATTGTATGCAAGCTATGAAGGAGCAGGTGTGCATCGAGAGGATGGACCCATGTTCAGCTAGCTCATTGGCAACAGTGTGTCTCTAGGGATTCCACGGCAAGGCATCATGCCCTCGGCACAACCTATAAGAAGCAGCAGCTCAATCGTTGCAGGGGCAAGCAGGTGTTGACTTGTGTCCAATTGACCAAAAGATCTCGAGGCAGAGCAAGTAGAACTCAACCAGGCGAGAACACAAGTGCGTGAATGCACAACAGCTCATTGTTTGCCATCGAAAGAAAGGCATTTCTAGAAGGAGGAGGGCCAGGAGGAGTCAGGTTTGATCGCATTGGGGGGGGGGGGGACTTCGAGGGAGAGCCCTAACGATCCAACTAGGCTGAGTCATAGAACATCCAACGACACGACTCTGCACGTGTGGTTCAGACAATCAAACTTGCAAGCGATTCGAACATGGAGGCTTAAAAATTGAGTGACAAGCGGAAGGGTCCAGCAAACCAGACGAGGTGAGGTTGGTGATTACCTAATGAGCTGTGTGTCCGTAAGCAGACTAGCGCGAAAAGGGCTAGCTCGGTTCTACGTTTTCGCAGACCTGAGCAGACAGAGTGAAGGAAGGTCTCCGTTTCTCCCTTGGAACTACCCAGGCCAGGCAAAGAACCCCCCATTGCGCGAAGCCAACGCGACGACCAGGTCGCGACAAACCACCTACCCGTCACATCTCGACCCAGCCGACCACTATTTTCCACCACCCCACCTCGACGCCGCAGCCCCGACCCCGCGACTGCGTCAATCATCTCATCTCCTCTCGACTCGACGGGGTGCCGAAATGGCCTCGCCTGCTGAGGCTGTTGCGCAGGTCAATGGCCTTGCAGCAGCAGGCCCAACTCCATCGTCTCCATCACAGCCGCCGCATCCTGAGCCTGAGCCTGAGACTCAACTCGATGGTCTCACCACCACAAAGCGCAAACGTGAACCCAGCGATGATGGTGCCGCCATCCTCGGCGCCGCCAATGAGGCCAAGCCCGTTATCAGTGATGACCAGCCACTGCGCGACGAGTCCACTCTAATTCGCGACTATTTTGCTGTGCTCCAAAGGTACCACGCGACGCTCACGCCCGCTTGATCAATGCAAGCCCTGCACCATCGACGCTCGCTAACCGCCATCCTCTAGATATGACACCACACCATCCGTCCTCAAACGCCCCCTGCCAGATCCTTCCACCGCCGACGAACGTCAATCCAAGCGACAAAAGTCTGACGATGACGGCCCCAGGCCTCAACACTGCATCGAGGACAAGGTCCACCAGGATGGATACAAACTCCTCGACCAGCTTGTTCTGGACCTCAAGAAGGTTATCGATGACCGAGCGCTTGAGTTGCGATCTGCAGATTCCCCCGACGGCGCCAAGTTCGATGAAGAAGGCCTCATCCAGCTGTACCAGCTCAAGGAGAAAGCTCTCGAGATGCACAACAGGGAAATGTCTTATCCCGGGAATGCGCCGTCAACCGCCCTCAATGGCACCGCCAGTCTGGATGACCTCTTGCAGAAGCCTGCCGCTGACAGCACAGTTCTGACCATATTCGGCCAAGCACCACAGGGTCGACACCTGTTCTCAAGTCTACCCAAACGAAACTCTACCGAGGGCGAGCGCGACGTTGCCAAGCCTCTGCCTGATGCTCAATTGCCCTGGGGCATGTCTACGACCACCGTCCTACCGACGACCTTGCCACCCAAGCCCAGTCGAACACCAAACCTGGGTGAATTGTTTCCGTCACCTGCCACTCTCCCTCCTCTGGAGGCACCAAAGGCGTCCAAGGCGCAGACTAAGGGGAAGGTATTGGGCTTCTACCATCCTGAGTTGACAGAGCGGGCGACCTACCGTCACGACAAGGATTCCTACTTCGTCAAGGAGCTTACCACCGGTGCGTGGCTTGATTACAGCAATGCGACGCCGCCAAACAAGAACAAGGATCGCAAACGAGAAAGAACGCTGAGCCTGACAGGCCAGAAGCCGTCACCGACTGATGTCGAGATTACCGAGATGGAGGCCTTGTTTCGTGGGGCCTTCTCAAGTTTTGCACCAGAGAAGGACGATAGTGGTGCAGTCATCTCCTCCGGCGAGGTTGGCCGTGTGTGGTACCAGCGTCAGGGCTACCGATACATGCAGCAAATCATCGAGGCCGAGCTATCTGATGACACTGAAGAGGAGAGTGGGGCGCTTATGATCACAGAGGCCGACGAAGAGGAAATCGCCAAGACTTTGGAGAACTGGGATGGCAGTCTGGTAGATCCGAGTCTGACTGATGAAGCCCCGAACCGGACGGAGGAGAAGGAGGTCGATGATACTTTGCAAGAGGTCTCGGATCTAATCGAGACGCTCTCCTCCTACCAAAGGAATCGCAACCTGACTTTGCCGACCAGTCAGAACCGAACCGCGGCCGACCCGACCAAGGCCGACATGCTAAATGGCTCACTGGCTCAGGAGCCATCCGAGGAAGAGATGGAAACCTATCAGATGCTCAAGGACCAGCTTGCACTGATTATCTCAAGCCTGCCTCCGTACGCCGTTGCTCGCCTGAACTCTGACAAACTCGAGGAGTTGAACGTCAGCACGAAGATCGAGGTCAAGAGTGAGGTGTACAAGGGCGTCATGGAAGAGGACGAGGCCTCTGCCAGGATCCGACACCAGCAGCAACAGGCGGCACAGGCTGCGCAAACCCCGAGACAACCTCAACGGGCACCGAGCTACCATCACAACGGCACGCCATACCAATCCGGCCAACAGTACAACCGCCAGTACCAGATGCCCAACCAGACGCCTGTACCTGTGCCGAATCACTACCAGCAATCCCCTGTGCGCACTCAGATGCCTCCGTCTTTTCCCCGCCAAGTGTCGGCCCCGATGCCCGGCATGCAGCCTCAACAGCAACGTCCACCCACCGGACCTTTTGCAAGACCGAACGGATGGAATCCTCAGCAGCCTATGCAGCCGTTGCGGGGATTCGGGGCACCAGGCGCTGTCCCCCCTTTTCAGAGCACCCCAGGGCAGCAACAGCGAGCCTCTTCAAGCTACCAACAGTCACCTCAAGCTAGCACTCCTGGCCGATACCCACCAGGATATTCAGGCTACAACCCGCAACAACAGCCACAGCCTGGCATGCAGCCTCAGTATCAGCAGCAGCCAGGCAACATGCCGCCTCTCATGAACGGCTCAATGCCTGCGAGAACGGTGTCTCCACAGGTGTCCCAATTCCCAGCCGCTCAAAATTATTCGCCAAGAGCGGGCCAGCAGGCGATGCCTCAGACTCGGCCGTACGGGACGCCGGGTCAGCCAGGCGGACACCCTGCTGGAATCCCTCGTTTCCCTTCCAATGGTGTGCACCCCAGTCCGCAGAGTCCCGCACCGGCAGGTACACAACCATGGGCCGGCGCTCCAATGTCGCAGGAGCAGCGACACCGATATCAATTGCAGCAGAGGCAACAAGAGATCGGGCGGATGAATCAATTCAACGAGAAGATGCAACAAACCCATCATGCGGCCGCTGGAAACCACCAAGGCGTGGCTGGGCTGGGGGGGATTGGTATTGGAGGGCCGCCCGTTGACTATCAAAAGCTTGCACAATTCCGCGCCAACATGCCCGGCGGCGTAGGTCAATCGTCACCGAGTCCCAGGCCCTCCTCGGGGCCACCACCGGCCGGCATTAACGGCGTACCTCAACACATGGCGTCACCGAGCCCTGGCCCGATACAGGGCGCCACGCCCTCACCAGCGCCTTCAGCAAACATGCAAGCGAAACCACCTACGCCTGTATGATGTCTTGGAGCGGTTGGATTTTATACGAATAGATGCAGGGGCAGCCAAATGGATGAGCGTACGATGTTCACAGCACGGGAGGCATTCTTTGGCAGAGTCCACCCAAGGACTAATTCGCGGGCGTTTTGAAAGGGGTTCGTTTTGAGTTATTCGCCATCAATTACACCTTTCCTTTCTCAAAAATTGGGGGTTCTGGCATTGGCTTCCTGCTTCCTCGATGGAGGGACGGACATTCTGTTATGTTTTAATCAGAGGTCGGCGGACGGGAAAGTCGGAGTTCATAGTGTGTGTGCGTGTGTGTACGCGTGCGCACCCCCCATACCCCTACCGGATGATCAATGTATCTTTTTCCTGCTAAATCTGATGTGGAGGACGCCTGAATGTCGTGACTGACAATAGACGAGATTTGCCTAGTTCTTACATTCGGTAGCAGCCAAATTACTCAAGGTTTGTGATGTTGCATTCTACGACGGAACGCGCACGAGAGGATGCCAGTCGACCACCGCGAGACAATAAAGCAGGTGAAGTGCCGGAGCAAGCATGACGACGGAAGTCTTCGCAGAAGAGACGTAAAGCTTAAATCAGGCGAGCATCTGCAGTCGGCCCGGGCTTGACGTGCATGTGTCACGGCCCATGCATGATGGGTGCGACCCTCCCCGGGCGGCGTGGTTGGCCACCCGTCAGCCGTCCGGAGAGTCTTGAGAGTCAAGAAACTTTGGAACCTGGTTTCGGCCGATGTCGATCACCAACGGCCAAGCCCAGCTTCACCTTGACCCGACGGCTAATTTGGTAGCCACAAAAGAACAAACCAAGAGGGCTGGAGGGTGGGTCACACGCTGACCTCAGGTTTGAGATCCTGCTACTATGTATTTACACGGCAGTCTGAGGTCCAACCCAATCTAGCCCTCCAGATCTGACGTCCGGGGAAACGAGCCCACTGACCGTTCTGGATATGGCCAAAGTGGCGATCGAAGTGAAGCGCTCGGGTGGCCGCGCGGATGGGACGTACTCGGCATATATGGTCAAGCGCAAAGAGGGTTGGTTGCTTTGCTACAATATTGGTCTCAAAGGCCGCGTAGGATGGGTCCCGTCTGCGTTCGTGGTTTTTTTTTGTTTTTTTTTTTTGTCCCATATACTCACTCGTGTGCGACAATGCGGAACGGGGACGACTTCTGGCTCTGACTGACCCATCCATCTCATCTGTTGAGCCTCGACCGAGTGATGAGATGCTAGCACCACGAGGAGGGAACTGTCCATCCGTTTCTTCAAGACTAAGCTCTGACAAAGCCCCCTCCCCGCATTCCAACCATGCTTCTCTCTATTCCTATTACCTATGATTCTGCATTCACGTCTATGACCATTGCCCCGTCCTTTATCTAAGCTCCAAGTGGCCCCCCGTCCCCGAAAGCCGAGGACCCGGACCTTTCGATCGTCCCAACTTGTCTGCCGCACGGGAAATCCGCTCGTCCTCGTCCCAACTCCAGCCCCCCCCCCCCGGAAACAGCAAGCTCTTCGGCGCGCCCGCACACACGGCAGGCATGAAGATCTTGACTACCATGTGTAGTAAGTAATAAGTACTGTGCTGCAACACATACATACACACCATGCACAAACACACCAGCGCTACCTGTGGTCCCCAGCCCTAACGATCGTTCCGTCCACGGGGTCCCCGGTTCCCGAGGCCGACCGTCCCGTTACCCCGAGGCACCGCGCAGCGCGGGCAGCGCCCCCCTACAGGGTACTTCTGACGGACTAGGGGGGTTACGACGCTTCAAGATTACTTGCGCATGGACGGATCGTCCCGTGCGCCGGGGTTCGGCGGTACAATATCTTTTTCTGTCGCTGTACTGCACGAGGATTGGCCTGGCATGATCTGGCTTGGCTGGGCTGAGTGTCCACACACCATACTACAATACCGCAGTAGGAATAGGTAGGAGGTTCGGTAGGTAAGGCCCGGTAGGTAAGGATAGGCAGGGATAGGTACCAGTGAATGAATCAATCAATCGATCATTCGATCCTTCAACTAGTACAACATAGCAGCATAGTTACGGCACCTTGACACGGTTTCAATACATTCATACCCTAGTACATCAGCCCAACAAATCCCCCCGGTCAATTCAAGAAAAAGCCAAGGGCGTTTTAATCAACTACGTATGACGAGCCGCACAACCTCCTCGTCCTCCTCTACGACTCCGCTTGCCTTCGGTGTCGATATCGACCACGCGCCTCCTCCTCCCTAAGCTCATAGAGATCGACCACAGGCTCACATCAGCGAGGTACCACGCCGCCAAGACGGAACAGTAGAGAAGACGATCCGCAGGAACCAGGAGGAGGCGAGACTTGAGGATCGCGAGCTGAAAAGAGAGGGCGGGGCGGCTCACGGAAGAGGTTGAAACTCGATTATTGATGGGAGGAGGGCGCCTTGCTGCTGGGATCGATGCAGCTGGCCGCTATTGGCGACGGTGTGTGTGTGAGTGAGAAAGAGCCCAGCGTTGAGGTGTGGTGTTGAACAGCTGGTGAGTTCCCCTGGAGTGTGTGTGTGTTATGCGCAAGTGTGCACCGGGTTCCCAGTTTGAGCGTGTTTTTCAGCTGCCCTTTTGTGGGAGTGGCGGTTGTTTTCTTGGCGACTCGCGTTGCAGGAGGATTCAATATTCTCTGCATGTGGCGGTCTGAAGGATCAAAAGGGGGGGGGGGGGAGGCGAGACGAGGTGAGGTGCAACTTGCCCACCCCTCCGGCTTTGGACTTTTTTCTCCCCCGGGGCGTTCAAAAAAGAAAAGAAAAGAAGATAAAAGGAGCCATTGGGTTCGTTTGTCGCCCGAAAGCTCAATCATGTGTGGCGAGGGAGGAAATCAGATGCTCAGGAACGCGATTCCGGAACATTTCACGCGACAAACTACGTACCGTCCGCTGACTTGAAGTAAAGAAGCCCACATTGTCGCTGTGATAGAAGGAAGGCAGACCTACGGGTGGAAGACCAAGCGGACAAAACCAAGGGTTCCTGAACCTATCATCGAGAGTGGTAGTGTTACGGCCTGAGGGAAAAAAGGCGAAAGACGTCTTACACGAGATCGATCGAGATACGGCGACAGGCAGCAGACGAAGCCTGGAAACAAGTTTCAACATGACGGACGATCCGGCTGTCGACGACCACCCGGCGGCTGAGCTGCTAGAAGTGGACTCGACCGACACGGATAGTGCTATTGATGATATGGATGTGATGTGAGACATCATGTCCCTTCTTGACCCCAGAGTACAGGCTCTCCCGCCAGAGATGTCGTGCTAGCTGACATATCTGGATGCAGGACAGTCGACACGTCTGTGCGATCGAGCGTCTATGAGTTCGTTGAAGAGAACGGACGACGATATCACCGGTACAAGGAGGGCCGTAAGTCCCCCAGCCCACTCTTTGTCGTGTCATGGCAACGAATGGCTGGCTGACGGACTGACGGCGCATGAAAAGGATACTTCTTCCCAAACGATGAGACCGAACAACAGAGATTGGACCTGCAGCACCAGCTGTTCCTCATGACGTTCGACAACAAGCTCTCCCTGGCCCCGACGGGAGAGGTACACAACGTACTGGACATCTGCACAGGAACTGGGATCTGGGCGATAGACTATGGTCAGTATATATTGGCTGTACATGAACCTCTTCTCGTCTCGAGTGGACCAGACAGATGGATAGGTGCTGATGTGGGAGGATTATTCCTCAGCCATGCGCAACCCTTCCGCACATGTGATAGGGACAGACCTGAGCCCAATCCAGCCAGACTTGTAGGTTACCCTCCGCTCTAGCGTGCCACACGTCTCGAAAAGAAAGCTCCAGCGCTGACACGCCGTCTTCGTACTCAGTGTTCCGCCCAACTGCAGGTAAGAACAAGAAGAACAGCACGACGTCTCCGCAAGGACACAAGACAAACCGCCCCGCCCCCCCCCCTCCGCCTTCCCTCCAGGAACAAAGAAATCTCGCTGACAGTTCCCCATCACCCAAACCAGTTTCGAGATCGACGACGCCGAAGACCCCTGGATCTTCCCGCACCGCTTCGACCTGATCCACGGGCGCGCCCTCGCCTCGTGCTTCCGCAGCCCGCAGACGGTCATCTCGTCGGCGGCGGCGTCGCTCGTGCCCGGCGCGGGCTGGCTCGAGTTCCAGGACATGATGATCCCGATCCGGTGCATCGACGGCTCGTGGGAGGGCAGCGCCCTGCAGCGGTGGTCCTCCCTGCTGGTCGCGTGCGCCGCGCGCCTCGACCGCGACAGCGGCTACTCGCAGCGGTACGCCGAGATGTTCCGCGCCGCCGGCCTCGTCGACGTCGAGGAGCGGCACTTCGTCTGGCCCACCAACGGGTGGGCGCGCGGCCGCGGCATGAAGAGGCTCGCGAGCTGGTTCCGGAGGGACCTGGGCGACGGGCTGGAGGGGCTGAGCCTGAGGCTGCTGATGGGGCCCGGGGGGATGACGAGGGGGGAGGTCGAGGGGTTGATCGAGGGGGTGAGGAGGGATCTTGTGGATACTAGACTGCACTGTTATATGCCTGTGTGAGTGATTTCCACCCCCCCCCCTCCTCCTGCTCCTCTGCACTGACTACTTGATATCTTTATGTGAACGAGCTGACGATCGTATTTAGCGTCGTGTGTATAGGGCGCAAGCCTGCTTGATGGAAAATTGCAAGAATACGGATTATGTTGCATTTGTGAACCCACGGACTCACGAGATACCCTGTGTGCATGGTATCGAGAAGAAAATATTGTTGCTCTAAATTTTTGATGCATCTGATAGGGAATGGTTATTGGCAAGGAAGCCGAGTTTAGTTGAGTGAAGATCTATACCTGCGCCGCAATGCTAGTCGTTCAATATGTTCTATCGCTCTCGTACAAGATGAAAATGCCGGGTATCATTTCATGAAAAAACTCGCCCATGGGCGACACACACACCACACATCATGCTTACTTCCCAACATGCTCCGACATCATCTCTTCAATACGCCAACCATTTCCAAAATCCCATTACCTCCTTGCCTTCCTCCCTCTGCGCCCTAGCATATGCCCTGTAGTCCCTCCTCCAGTGGAACAGCTCGAAGCCGACCTCGACCGCGATCAGATAGATGATGATCCACTCGAGCCACGAGCTGTGGGTCGAGTGCAGCATCTCGCGGAATGTCCCGAGCATTGAGTCGGCGTAGTCCATGCGCTGGTTGAGCACGCGGATGCGCGAGGGCACGTCGAGGGCCTTGCCGACCTGGTCGTAGATGCTGTCCAGCTTGAGCTCGGCGCGCTGGTCCCAGAACTTGTCCGGGAGGGAGTCGGTCAGCTCGGAGAAGAAGTTGAGCTGGGACCGGAGGCGCAGCAGCTCGCCCGTCCGCTGGAGGATCTCCTTCATCTTGACGCGCAGGTCGCCGCTCTCGAGCTGCGCGGGCAGCTCCTCGGTCCGCTCGAGGTACGAGTTGAGGAGCGTCTCCAGCACCGCGACCTTTGTGCTCCGCGCCAGCCCGGACGAGAAGGCGATCTTGGCCCGGCTGATGTCGGTCGGGTCGAAGTCGGCGTTGTCCTCCCTCCTGGTGGCCAGCACCACGGTGTCGCCCCGCATCGAGTTCCACGGCGTGTTCGTGTCCGTCTCGAACTCGAGCTTCTCCGTCATGTCGTCCCGTTCCATGACGCTGACGTGGGAGTTCTCGTGGGCCTCGGCCAGGAAGCCCGTGGCGAGCTCGATGCCCGCCTCGGGCGGCAGCCCCCAGGTGACGACGGTGCCCGTCTCGAAGATGAAGAAGTCGCCGGGCCCGCCGCGCACGCGGGCGTGCACGACCTCGTCGTCGTCAAAGCCCAGGCCGTCCGGGTCGACGTTGTAGTGCTGGGTCTGCAGGGCGCCCACGACGGCCTTCATGTCGAAGGACTCGGCGACGCAGATGGCGCAGATGGTGGTGCTGTAGTCCTTGCCGGGCTCGCCGAGGCCGTCGCGCGTGGCCTTGGGCGGCTTGCGGTTCGAGCGCTGGGCGAGCGTGGCGACGCGGCGGAGGGGGTCGCGGAGTTTCTTCTTGGTCGTGCCATTGGTGGGCTTGCCCTTTTTCTTGCTGCTGGTGCCGCCGCCGCCAGGTTGGCCGCCGTTCTGCTGGTTGTGGAGGGAGGTATCAGCGTTGCTGCTGTCGGCTATGGGGGCCGGGCTCTCGCTGCCGCCGTCCTTGGCGAGACGCAGGTTGGAGGTGAAGAAGAAGCGCTGTCGTGGTCGGAAAGCTGTCGAGGTCTGGTGGAGGAGAGATCGTTGCATCGAGAGAGGGAGAGGGCGAGGGCCTGCTGCCGCCGCCGACCGGACGGTGGCGTGGGCGCCATGGCAGAATGCAGCTACTTGGCTCTGAGGGAAGCGCATGGAGATGGAGGAAATTATGTCATATCAGCCATTGGAGGTGGCAGGTTACTGTGTGTCTCTGCTCGAGATGGTTCTGTCGGGAGGGAAGAGCGACTCAAAATCGAAGGACGGGAGAGTAAGTAAATTTGTCGAGTCGCGTGTGAGGAGGGGCGCTTATCGTTATCGGAGCTTGGAGCTTGGCTGCCCATGCCTTGGTGTGACCAATGGACTAACACGGCCGGGACGCCACTGGATACGACCAAAATGTTCCAGTGGCAACCGCGTAGGTATAAACCCAATCTGTTGCCCACAACTCAGTTGTTCGGAAATGTCGGTGGCCCTGGTGGCACATTTACACTTCCACTAATGGTGACACTGCGACGCAATCGTCTGAGCCCTCCGCTCAGTCACTTAGTCAGTCAGTCAATGCAGTCAAGTGGTCCAGGTCCAGAATCAGGACCAAAACCGACATTCTTGACTCGAGGTCTAGGGTAAGTTTGCTGACTCAGGCGAGAGTGGGCCCAAACTTACCCTAGACGTGTCTAGACCGCGAAGTCAGTTTGCTTTTCTTCTTCCGATGATGAGTGATGAGTGATGAGTGACGAGACGGCTGGTTGTCTGCCGTTGAAGACGGTCACAGAAGCTTAAAAACAGACAGACTGGCCTGACTCTCAGTCCTAGTGCAAAGTCTTGACTTGAGGCTGCATCTCAACTCAAAATTTGAACTACCCTGAATCCTGGGTCGCTTCTGCAAAGTCAAATCATGCTGTGGTGATCGTTCCAACGAGTCTCGAAGTCAAATCATTTGGATCTGCCTTCCATGGCGAGGCTCGTCCCAATTGTCCACCCTCTCCCGCTCCCCCGGGGCGACCCGAATCAGTCCGACAACACGTCTTGAAAATGTGTACTGTGTATGTTCTCCTGCAATCGACACTGCTCGTCGTACGCGTGAGCAGCCTATGCCGCCCGCATTTTAGATTTCGGTGATTCTTGTTGCGTCGATTGGCATCTGAATCGGCCGATTTGCTCTCGGGCTGCGACCCTCCCGACGCACCACCATCCAAGCGTATACCACCAGAAGAAAAGTCTAGCTACGTCAGGGTGCATGGGTGGTGATCCCTCTGTAGCTTAGTGCCGGTCTAGATGTAGTAAGGGTTCAGTGCGGGGGAGGCAGTGCAAATCCGGGGAAGCCAGGGGTGTTTTGTGGTGGCCAGTTCATCGTCTCACTCGAGCGCTGTTCAAGTGCACCTGGTTTCACGTGCTGGCGGCGCCGCCTGACGCTGCTGCAGCACCGCATATCAATTTATACAAGATAGGTACTGTACGTACAGGAGGTGAGACTGTCAAATCTAGCAGTCGCAATGACTCACCTCGCTCCTGCTGTCACGTCAACTGGCGTATCTCGAAATCTGGGGTAAGAGCCCGGAGGCCCCTTTTATCTTCTGCTGAACTTTACACGACATCAACCAAGGCTTTGCATCAACGGGAGTAAACTCTCCTCGCCCAGTCGACCCGATCCCCCTTCCATTCCCGCCACGAAATGCAACCCGATCCACCACATCCGCCACCTCCTTCAATCTCAAAACGCCCTGCATACCTTTGTACCTTTGTTCAGCCACACCCGTCGCGGATTGCAGGCTGGGGGGGTTCTCCTTTGTGTTACTGGTGCTGCAGTACGGTGCTTTCCAGTAGGTGCATGGTTCGTCCCGCTGCTGCAGACCCTGCGCATCACCCCACCCTGGACACACCCTGCACTGCACACTGCACACCACAGACCTACACCACAGACCCGACCTGACACCACGAGGCGCCCTCCTAGGCGCTGCATGTCGTCACTCGACTTGAGCCGAGACTCCTGTGTAGTATTCCGTGCTGCATACTCCGTACGTCTATACACCCTACCTTACCTTATGGGATCAGATGATATGAGCTGTGGTGGTGAGCTGATCTGGAGCCTATATACCAACCTGTCACCCTGAGCCTAATCCAACATCACCACGCACCCTTTTTCCTCTTTGCACCTTGATACAATTACCCCTTTGTGACAGAACTTCACTGCACCCTCTTGTATACACCTACAATCACCAGTCTCCCTCTCACCTGACCAAAACAACAATCACATCAGCATCAACAACGTCATCATGCAATCGGTATCGTGCGGCCCAATAACTTACGATGGCTCATTCCCAGGTCTGAAGCCCGCCATGGATCCCAAGGAGCACTTCTACAGGCATTTCGAGGCACAGGCCACATGTACGTTATAGTCTCCTCATCCACCCCCCACTTGCTCCTTTGAGCCTGCAAGACTGACAGCTCTTCCCAGCCCTCCAAGATGACATCGCCAACCTGGGCAACATCGCCATTGCGGGCGGCGAGCGTCAAGATGCCACCGATCACATCCTGGCCGGCATCTCGCACCTCACAAATCAAGTCTCGGATGCCTCAGAATACGCACCTCCGCGTGACCAGATGATCTATACCCAAGTGCGTACCGTTTTGGCCGCCATGGCGTCCCCAGACTTTTGAAGGTCGCAAGAATGGCACCACTGCCATGATCCTTCATCTGTTCACACACTCACAAGTACACACACTCATAGGCTCTGAAAGCACTCAGAGAGCAACTCAACATCGAGACCTCTAGACTCGGCCCCAAGAGCCGCTTCTCCTTCAGCTCACAGTCCAAGGAGAAATTCCTGTCCTCGTCACCGCCACGCACGAGTCCAGTCACAGCTGACGAGAACGACGCTGGCGACCTTCGAGCGGCAAAGCAAGTCGAAGACGACGGCCTGAGCGACCTGCCCAGGTTCGACAACACCAAACGCAAAAACTACAACGCCGAGATCGCCTCGCACCCGGGCAACGGCATTCGCAAGCCCTCCTTCTCCGCCGCACGGGATATCGACATATCGTCGCACAGAGGAATGCACATCATCCTGCCGGCGACCGCGAGCCGGGCTACCACCTCGGGGAGCGTGACCGACCTGGAGGGTTGCGTGCTGGACATGTCGGTACCGACGCTGAGTAGGTCGAGCTCGACTTCGAAAGGGGAGGGGACGACGACGACGGCCAAGGGGGTGCGACCCAAGGCGAGCCCCTTTGCCAGCCTCGTGATCAAGGACGTGTCCCGCAGCCTGATCATCGCTGGGCACGTGGCCGGCCCCGCGCACATCACGGGCGTCAAGGACTCGGTCCTCGTGGTGAACGCGAGGCAGGTGCGGATTCATGAGTGTGAGAACGTCAGCGTGTATCTGTGGGCGGGCAGCCGGCCGATCATCGAGGATTGCAAGGGTGTGAGATTCGCGGAGATACCTGGGCAATATGTACGTCGTCGACCTTGTTCTCCCCAGCACATCCTACATCCCCCGTTCTACTCCGTATTATCTGTGAACCGCGTCAGGCGCGCACGCTCGCACACAAAAGCACACACATTTGTTTTCTGACCTCTTCAGCAGTTGACCAAAGGTCAAGAGCCCGCGAACAACCAGTGGAACCAAGTCGACGATTTCAAGTGGCTCAAGACCGAGGCCTCGCCCAACTGGAAGACCATGACGAATCAGGACGAGGGGCTCATCCCGGCCAAGTTCTGGGAGACGACGGTGCTCGGCGGGCCGCTGCTCAGTGCGAGCGATATTCTGCGGGAGGCGGGCATTGCCTGAACGGGATTGGGTCCGTCCGAGCGATGGCTCTTTTTGACGAGAGTTTCTTAGATCTGTATTTGTACTCTGGGAAGCGCGCAGGCGAGGTGTTCGTGATTCTGAAAACGCCGCAAAAAAGGGAAAGCATCACATGGCGTGTCAGGAACGGGGATTTCTATCGACTTCGATACGCCAGTAGTATTAATCTCGTCCTTCAGCTTGCACGACACAATCGTAGAGCTTAAGGTTCGGCAACTCGGAGAAATTGATTATGATGGAAGTGCTCCTCACACAAGCTCCGTTCTCTGATCAAATCGCCCCCTCCCTGTCCTTTCTATCACCATGTCACTGTCTCAATCACTTCAAAGCGGACCCATCATGTCAGCTCTGTCTTTGCCGTGTGCCTACATTTGCCCGTTGCTTCGAGGTCGTCAATAATCTCATAGACGCAGCACCTGCTCCCGATCCTGGGCCGGCAGCCGCCCCGTACCACTTGGTTTCTGAATCCTTGCTCACCCGTCGAACGGCTCGGCCTTGACCTCGGCCCTCACCTTCCAGATCGTACCCGAGCCCGTCAGGTACCCGCCTCGACACCACCTCACCGCTCCCCCATCCATGATCTCCGCGTGCTCGTAATCCCCGTCACAGCCGTCAAGCTGATGGCCCAGGACCAGGGAGACCTCCGGGATCAGCTCGTCGACCGCGTCGTGGAGGCCGTCGACAACTCTTTCTGATTTGTCCCCCTCGTCGTGCTGCTCGTTCTCGTCCTCGACTTCGTCCTGGACGTCGACGTTGATATCATCCTCGTCACTGAGCGGAGGAGACGTCAAGAGGAGGACGACCTCCTCGTCGGCGTCGTCGTCCAGCTGGACGTCAGCGCCGTCCGCGTTGTGCGAGGGGCTTGGCCGATCGATAGCCTCGTGGTGGGAGATCGGGTCGGATGCGCCGTCCGTTTGAGGCAGGAGGAAGCGCGGGTGGGCAAGACGCCCCGCTGGGTCGGGGCTGACGGCGGGACGCTGCCTTCTGCTGCCGCCGCCGCCGCAACGGATGGTGGTCGCCTCCACTACCTCGTCGATGATCTTCTCGACGATGTCCTCGACGACGTTCCGTATTTGGACGTGAGACCTGACTACGTCCTCGACGATGGTGTGGACGATGTCTTCGACGATGAGGGCCACGTCTTCCTCGGCCTGGGGCGGGACGTGCTCGTCTGGAGGGATCGCGGGATCCATAGCCTTGTCCTCCATCTCGGCGGAGGAGGTTTCGGGGCTCGATATCACGAGTTCGAGCCGTGCGGCGGAGTTCTCGCTCTCTGTGAGAGGATAGGCCTCGCTTGTCGGAGAGGGAGCAGCTGGGCGTCCCCAATGTTCACTAGCCTCGACGGTCGTTGTGTCGCGATGGTGAACTTCGACAGCAGGATGCTGAATATCCTCTGGTGACTGAGTGGGAGTATGGTCGTCGCCCGCTTCAGACTTGGTTTGTGAGTCCAGGTGTTCGCGTGATTCGGCCACCACGGCACCCTCAGCATCGCAGGCAATATTCACAAAAGAGTCCTGATCGGGCGACTGGAAGGACTCATCGGCCGGGACGGTGACGTCGTTCTCGTCTTCCTCTGGATTGCAGAGAGGCTTTGCATGGTCTTGGTCGACCACAGTCCTCGACAAGACATGTTCTGCAGTACAGGCCAAGACAACGTCTTCCTCACCTTGCGCAGCATACGCATCAAGAGCCTGACTTGTCGACGACGCAGGAGCGTTGTCACCAGTCAGACCGTGGCTGGGTGACAGCGAAGCCTCCTGTACATGGTTTCCGGCCGCCACGCTCTCGTCCGCCTTCCACTTCTTAGTAGGAGATGCTGAAGCATCCTCCGTGTCGGCATTAGGGGCGCGGCGCTTTCTGCTTGCATGTTGCGATATATCGTGTACTGCCATCCCGGCCGCCTCGGCGTCCTCTCTGCCCTGCGTGGTAGCGGCCCCAATGGGCTGAAACGATGTCGACGTCAAGTCGATGGTATGAGCAAAGTCAAGTTCCGGCGGACTCCAGAAATCTCCACCCCCATCCTCCTCGCTAGGCGGGCAGGCGGTCTGCACATACGATTGGGGCACTACAGCATCTCCGTCGTGCAGACCAACATCCACGCCATCCGACTGCCGGGCAGTCATTTCGGATGCAAAACGCACGCGGCGCTGATCCGCGCGCGCTGCGTCCTCACACACATCGTCCACACGCACTTCGGCCGTACTAAAATCTTTATCCGTAGTCCTGTTACAGAAGAACTCCTCTACTGAGCCAGGGACATCAACAGCCTTCAAGCCCCCGGGCGCCTAGCCCGAAGAGCCCTCAGCACCGCGTGCTCCCGTCCCGCCCATGTCGACATCGCCGCCCTCGGCAGAGAACCGCAGCCCAAACTCCTTCAGCTTGCCCAGCGCGGCCCGCTGCCTCTCGATGTGTGCGCGCAGCTCGGCGATCTCGACCTCCTGCTCGGGGATGGTGCGCTGGATGTCCGGGAGCGTGCGGACCGCGACGCGCGCGCTCTGCAGCTTGTGCTTGATCGGATCGGTCGCGGCGGGCAGCTCGTTCGGGCGGATGGGCTTGGGTGGCGGCTCTCGAGAGTGAGGGCTGGCGGGCGGGGGAGGGGGTGGTTGGGCTGTGTAGGAGATGCGGGCGAGGACGGTGGCGAGCTCGGAGGGGACGTCGATCGAGTCTGGGGAGAGGCCCGCGGGAAGGGGCTGGGTGTGGCTGTCGCCGGTGACTGATTGCTGAGAGGCCATCTTGGTGTTGTGTAGAGATAGAGGGCTCATGTGCGGAGAAGAGCACGAGCCGAGGCAGGCAGAGGTGACGGTAAGAGAAGGAGTGGTTTCACGGGAAGTGATTCACCACAGCAGAGGCTGTTGCGCTTGGGAGAAACCCAAGGAAAGATTTCCGTGTTGAAGGAGAGGCGAAGAAAGCCGGAATGCAATTTTTTCTTTCTTTTTCTAGCCAAAGAACCTGCCAGAAGGCGTATTGGCTAGCAACGAGGGTATCTTGCAACTGAGTTTGAGTGATGATGCCAAGGGTAGGCCGAGTCGCGTTGAATCGAGTCTAGTCGAGTCGACGTGAGCTCTTCTTGGCTGAAACGCGTCAAGCCAGTCGTGTAGAACGTGGCGACAGTCTGTACCAGCGAGAGGTATCGTCGAAACCAGCTTGAATACGGCTCCGGATGATGGGGGGTTGGATAGTGGGTCGTATTATTCTGGTTTGGGCGAGATCGGAATGGCAACACCGGTGTTGAAAGAGGTCTGTCTCAAGTTGAACGGGGAGCCGGGCCAGTTTACGAGATAGAAATCCAGCGAGGGATGCCCCGCGGCTTATCGATAAGGAGCTGTGGGAAAATGGCCGAGGCGCCCATCGTCATGTCATGTCAGGTAAGGTCAGATCAGACCAGACCAAACCCGCGTAAGGGTGCCGTGACCCCACCAAAAATCACTCAGCCAAACGTGTGACCCTTTCGCAAGACCACTTTCAAAACATCTTGGTATTTATATCGGATCGCTCCCAAGAAAATCCTGCACCTGTGTCTCTCCTTTTGCCTTTCCTCCCGTATCTCCCCTAGAAACTCTCCAGAGCCTATGTCGAAGAGAAAAGCAGACGAGATGACCAAGCCAGACCAGAACGCCTGTCTCAGTACGTCCAATCTCACTTGACCCGACTCTCCCTTCCGCGGCTTTCGAGTCTATAACCACCTCACCCACAACCACCTTCACCCGCCTGGGGGCGCGCGTCTGCCATGGAGAGAAAGAGCACGAGCGAGAGAAAGAGCGGAGCGCGGAGGGAGGAGGTGGAGATCCAACGGGGCTCTCCCGGCTCCCGCGAAACAGAAGACCGTTCCACAGCAAAGCCATCTCCAGCCCGCCCGGATTACCTGCTCGTATCCTGCCTCATCCTCGTCTACCTCGAGCTGTCCTGGCTGATCCTAATGCTCCTGCGCACCTACAGTCGTCATTGATGGCTGGGGCATCCCCAGCGCCAACTCCCCCAAGGACGGCGATGCCATCACCAACGCCAAGACCCCCGTCATGGACGAGTTCGCAAAGTCCGCCGCCGGCTGGACTGAGCTCGAGGCCTCATCGCTCGCCGTCGGTCTCCCCGAGGGTCTGATGGGCAACTCCGAGGTCGGTCACCTGAACATTGGCGCCGGACGTGTCGTCTGGCAGGACGTCGTCCGCATCGACCTGGCCATCAGGAAGGACGAGTTCGCCAGCAACGACGTGATCAAGAAGACCCTCGAGGCGGCCAAGAATGGGAACGGAAGGCTCCACCTTTGTGGTCTGATCTCCCACGGTGGTGTGGTATGTTCACTCCTGAAACACCGAAGATAGAAGAGAAGACCAGCAAGTTGACAACATCTCGCGAGATAGCACTCCAAGCAAGAGCACCTGTACGCTCTTCTCAGGGCCGCTAAGGCCGCAGAGGTCCCGGAAGTCTACATTCACTTCTTCGGCGATGGCCGTGATACCGACCCCAAGTCCGGTGCTGGCTACATGCAGGAGCTCCTCGACACCATCAAGGAGATCGGCACCGGCAAGCTGGCCACCGTTGTGGGCCGCTACTATGCCATGGACCGTGATAAGAGATGGGAGAGAGTGGAGCTTGCCCTGAAGGGCCTGGTCTTGGGCGAGGGCGAGGCCAGTAGCGACCCTGTGGCCACTGTCAAGGAGCGGTACGAGAAGGGCGAGAACGATGAGTTCCTCAAGCCTATCATCGTAAACGGCGAGGCGGGCCGCATCAAGGGTAAGATCGGACTTGGCTATTTGTGAAGGTGAATTTCCCGCTGATCCTGAACAGATGGCGACAATGTCTTCTTCTTCAACTACCGCTCCGACCGTGTCCGACAAATCACACAGCTCCTCGGAGACGTCGACCGCTCTCCGCGCCCCGACTTTCCCTACCCCAAGGTCAACATTGTCACCATGACCCAGTACAAGCTCGACTACCCCTTCGAGATCGCCTACAAGCCCCAGCACATGGGCAACGTCTTGGCCGAGTGGCTGGGCAAGCAGAACGTCGAGCAGGTGCATATCGCCGAGACGGAGAAGTACGCCCACGTCACCTTCTTCTTCAACGGCGGCGTCGAGAAGGTTTTCCCGCTCGAGACGCGCGACGAGACCCAAGACCTCGTGCCCTCCAACAAGTCCGTCGCCACCTACGACAAGGCCCCCGAGATGAGCGCGAACGGCGTCGCGGACCAGGTCGCCAAGCGCCTGGCCGAGAAGAAGTTCCCCTTCGTCATGAACAACTTCGCGCCGCCCGACATGGTCGGCCACACGGGCGTGTACGAGGCCGCCGTGGTCGGTGTTGAGGCAACCGACAAGGCCATCGGCAAGATCTACGAGGCCTGCAAGAAGGAGGGCTATGTCCTGTTCATCACCTCAGACCACGGCAACGCCGAGGAAATGAAGTTCCCCGACGGCAAGCCCAAGACCAGCCACACCACCAACAAGGTGCCGCTGGTCATGGCCAACGCGCCCGAGGGCTGGAGCCTCAAGAAGGGCGACGAGGGTGTTTTGGGTGATGTGGCGCCTACGGTCCTGGCGGCCATGGGCTTGCCCCAGCCCGAGGAGATGTCTGGAAAGAGCTTGCTTGTCAAGTCGTAAGCCGCAGGCGCATTTTCTCGATGGCTGATTGATTGAGTTACACGTTGGCATGAGAGCGTTCAGTTTGGGGTTGGGGATGAAGAAGGATACACACGGCACGATAGAAAAATAGACCACCTGAGATGATATCCTACAATGAAAAGAAAAATTCGGAACAAGTGGGCTCTAGCGCCTATCAGACTGCATCTATTCATCAGAGTCTCATGGGTTGTCGCCGAGGACCTCGGCCTTGCCTGCAATTGACTATCTGTGGCTACCTGGGTCCAGCATATTATCAGGAAGCGTGAACTGGCGACCCAATCGCTCAAAAATGGGCACACGGTCTTGAAGAGGTCACTCTGGGCCCGTGCTGCTTCTCGACAGACAGTTTGGTGCACAGAGCGAGACCTTGGTGATCACGCGACAGCGGCGCTGCGGAAATAAGTAATGAACCCTCATGCCAGGCATGGCCCTTACCATACTAGCTGCGCTGTGCCGTCCTCTGCCCTAAGCCGGGGCCTCAGCAGATATGAAGAAAGGATCAAATCTCCTGTGGGAATTTGCGGCGTCAGGACGCTACCGTAGGGATTAGTCTTGTCATGCAGCTCTTGCAGTCCGGGAGGCGGTTCCTCGGATCTAATTGTTGCTTAAGTCCATAGTCGAATGTCCATTTTGGGAAATTGTACCTCGATTGTTCATTGGCTAGACTTATACGGACGGCGTCCCAGGGGCTTGAATCCTGGAAGGAGGTACTTCAACAACTCTCTCTCTGCCTTGTGCCAGCAACATGTCACTTAGCATTCCATCATGGTGTCCTCACGGAAACTCGGGTCGTTTTAGTTCCCGTATCTCATCCGTGGCTGCTCAGACTTCCCAGACCCAGAGAGTGTGAATTGACGTGACGGGAGGAGCGGAATATAAGTAGTCCTAGCATGACCCAACCGTAATCCACCGTCTTGTTTTCAGTCCTACATTCAGCCCACAAAGTGTCTCGAAACCACCTACACATCGTCTAATAACTCGCGAAACCAAAGAGTGATCTTGAAACCGACACCAGCAATCATGGCAGAGTCGAAGGTGAAAGCCCAGAGGCCGCCCAAGCCTCCCAGCCCAGGGTTCGCGAGCCTTTGGACGCAGTCGTTCCCACCGAAGCCTGCCTTCACCGAGAGGAACTTGCCAGATCTTTCATCCAAGGTCAATCAACCCCCCATCCCACAAGCGCTTCTGATATCCGTACGTGCGACTCACTTTTTGTAATGTGTGCCAGGTGTACATCGTGACCGGCTCTACGACGGGCGTCGGCTTCGAGACCGCGCGCCTCCTCTACTCCAAGCACGCCCGCGTCTACATCGCCGCACGCTCCCAGGCCAAGGCAGAGCGGGCCATCGAGAGCATGGTGCGGGCCCACCCGGCGTCCCGGGGCGAGCTGGCGTTCCTCCACCTCGACCTCGCGGACCTGCGCGTCGTGCGGGAGGCGGCGCGGGCGTTTCTCGCGAGGGAGACGAGGCTGCACGTCCTCTTCAACAACGCGGGCGCGCAGGCCATGGCCGACGCCGAGGGCGTGGAGAGGACGGCGCAGGGGCACGAGGTGCACCTGGGCGTGAACGTGCTCGGCCCGTTCCTCCTCGCCCGGCTGCTCACACCCGTCCTCGTCGCGACCGCGCGGCAGGAAAGCCCGCCCAATGCCGTCCGCGTCGTGTGGGTGAGCTCCATGGGCCTGGAGATCCAGGGCGAGAAGTCCAGGGGTATGAGTGCAGACTACGTCGACTACTGGCCTGCCCTGTCGCCGCTGGACCGGTACGGGCTCAGCAAGGCCGGAAATTGGCTTCACGCGGTCGAGATGGCGAGGAGGCTCAAGGGGGACGGGGTGCTCAGCGTGCCGATGAATCCTGGAAACCTCCGCTCGGACTTGTATCGTGAGTGGAACGGGTTGTTTAGGTGGGTGATGAGGTGGCTCATGCTGCATCCCGTCGTGTATGGGGCCTATACGGAGCTGTGGGCTGGCTTGAGTGACGAGGTCACCCTTGAGAGGAGTGGCGAATGGGGTGAGTTGGACACCTGGTACCTGGCTGTTTTTCATCTCACGAGGAGGTCACGATACTGACACTTGTCTTGCTGCGATAGTGATACCTTGGGGCAGGTTCTATCCTCTTCGTGAAGATCTCCTTGATGCCACAAAATCTGAGGCTGAAGGAGGCAATGGAAATGCGACGAGATTCTGGGACTGGAGCGAAGAGCAGGTTCGCGAGTTTCTGTGACGACTTGCATCCGGGTGTCCATAGCCTGCTGTGCGAGAGGCACCATGTTCTATTTGTATGAGGTATGAGTGAAGGCATCATTTGCGGAACGGTTCACTCAAATTTTGAAATGGTCGAGTTGTTCAAGCATGTGATCGATACTGAAGTAGCCAAGTGCCATTCGTTCAAATGGTACCATCGTTCAGGAGGAGCAGCCGAGGGGGCTACCTTGGCAATTTGGGTGCTTCTGCACCTAACTAACTCCCAAACAGATAAAAGTGTTGTAACTAAGCGATCTCGCCTTGCTACTACCTAGGTAATGATGGTGGCTGGCTACCTAGATATGTAAATGACGAAGTAATATCTTTGAGCTCAGCTTAGCTTAACAAACTAACTTTAACCACAGTAGCTACATATTTAAGTATATAGGCAACGTCATTCTCTGTGCTTTGTCAAGCTATTCCCTATTAATAACTTCTCAGCCTGTCTGTTATTCTGAGAAATCTGCAACGATCAGCTCATAAACGCTCTCTACCTCATTATTGGTTTCCAAGTTGCGCTTGGATCAAATATCGATTTAGGTGCCTTAATTGGCCTGCCTGCTGAATCGGATAGCTATGGGTGGAAACAATAGCTCGGCTCGTCGACAATGGGACGAGCAACCAGCTGTCCGCCGTCGTCCGAAGGGACGTTGTTCCCCATCCCTACCTTACAAGCCAGCCTTTTTGAAGTCCGAACTTCAATCCCGGATTCGAAATGAAGTGCTTTACGACTTTGAGCACACCTTCAGGAACTTTAAGAACAGCTCTAGGGCTCGCTCGGTGCAGTACGCCCATGCAGATATAGAATCAGCTTGTGAATCCCAAGAAGAAATCGAAGAACAGCAATTCTATGCTCCCCAACTGATGGGATATGTGCGATACCACCATGAGACCCCCCCCCTCCGTACCACCTCGCCTGCCGGAACACCGCCGACTAACCCATCAGCCAGGGAAATACTCGCGAATCGTGGAATGACCTCGAAAGCACGCAAATCATGGCAAGAAGCCTCCTAAGGTCGATCGATGGCATCCATGAGAGAGCGGAAGACCTCATTGCATATGTTTCAAAGACTCTGAACGATACTGGATCAATTCCTGTCGATGATGAGCTAGATGTTGCTGTCCTCGACGTCATAGTCCGCGCAGAAGACAGCCTTCCCCGCCTTGAAGCTTTCCTGGACTCGCTCCCGGACAGTTGTAAGCCGGGAAGGACGCCCACGTCAGACAGTTGGAGCGAAAAGGCTCCGGAGCATAGGTCCAGTGTCATCACGCGCATCGGGGCTCGCTTGGCCGAGGGAGACGCCCAGGCTGCACTGGCCGAGCTCCGAGATCACCAGGACGCGTGGTGGAGAAACTGTACCTGAAGATGAGTTGGACAAACGACTTAGAGTCTCAATGGTGAGTGTGGGCAGACACGTTTTTATTAATAATGGATTGGGAGTGCAAAACCAAGATGGCACGGCGCTGTGGCGTCAGAAGAGGCCGTGCGATGTACGATGGTCAATGTGTGCTTCCCACTTGACAAACAGCTGACTGCTTGGTCTGGTGGGCAGGTACCTCGTCTACCCAGGAACGTGTCTACCTAGGTATGTTCCTCATCCCACCGTGTGTGTGTGTATGTATCTACCTAGGTATGTCTCTCATCCTACCGTGTGTGCATGAGGGCTTTCTCTCGGAAGTTGACGTAGTCAGGCACGACCCGATCAGCGATTCTCATCCCTGAACGACCCCAGGTTTCATTATACTTTCTGGTGCAGTGTTTCCTATGGTGGCGCAAAGCGACGAGGACGTCAAGAAACGCAGACTTTGGTAAAAGATACGAGCCACAAATCCATATTCGAGATTGACTCTGGGGATCCCAGGCGTGTAAGTGCGAGAGAACGGTCTACGAGGCGATGTTCTCCTGCATCTTATAGAAAACCATCCTACACAGCCAAGAAGGCTATGCAAAAATTGAACGACCTCGCAATGCCTTGAAATTTCAGAGATTACAGGATGCAGTGTATGGCCGCGGAATGGCACGTCTGAGCAGGTCCATGAACAGAGAAGCGGAGTGATTCGAGGCCTCAAGTAACTCATGCTCTTTGAAAGTGCCACCACTGCCTACTGTACTGTGGAAAGCTCCAGGACAGTCACTGCGAATTCTTGGATCTTGAATGTAGGCCATGCAATACTTCTTAAGAAGCGCTGCAGGCGGGTCCGCAGAGATGGGCTCGATGAGAAATGCTCGACTCGTATAGTAATATCTCGAGCACCTCAACGACTGAGAATAACAATTCTGCAAAGCACCAGTCAACGGGGGGGGGGGGAAACTTTTTTTAAAGAAAAAATAAAGAACAGCCCAATACAGAAAATGCATTTACCAGGAGTCTACGATTTTCCCAACGCTCACGACGTACCGACCCTTGCGGGCCGCGGTTGGAACGACCTGACGGCAACAGACAAAACGTGGGTCGTCGTATGTCTCGGAGCAGTGTTGCCATTATTTCTCTTAATAGGTGAGAAGATCTCTACTTACTGCCACTGATTTTCCAGAGTGCAACCCCTGAACAAGATAATAGGCTGCTGTACGTGGTGGTATCAACGATCAGCACCTGAATGATCGGTGAGCACAGAGAGCTAGGAGCTACACGGAGTACACGTATCAACAAGTGGACAACGAGACCATATTACACCATAGGAAAGGAAGTTGGATCCATTGAGGGTGTTCATCTTTGTTCTCGGTAGTGAAACCAAAGCCTCTTTGTCTCTCTGTTGAGCCCCGGTAAGAAAGTGCTTCCAAGGTTACTCTAGCCAATTGTTCCTAGCCAGCCGGGAGCACAAAGCCATTGTCAACTAATGTATGATAACAAGGTACTAAGTCTTCGATAGATAAATATCAGCTTTCCTTTGGCATTTCGAACGTCGTGATGTGCTCTGCAATTTCCAGCGACTGCTTTTGGACGAACGACCCAGCTGCTTGAGAAAGTCTCTGGTCACGTATTTCTTGGTAGACGTCACAAGTCCCGAACCAATTGCTACACCACTGATCACGCCCGTGCTCCACAGCCTCGAACACAAAGTCTACAGATACAAATATGGCCGCCTCATCACTGCCCTGGTCTATCATCGCCGCCGTGTTCATCGCCCTGTTCGTTCTTCTGCTTTTTGGCAGTGGGCTCGCCCTACTTTACCTCACCCACAGGAAGAAGCAGCTCGAGGGCGAGATATCTCGTGACCCAGAACGCACCCGAGACCTATGGTCGCCCAACCCGCACCCCTTTGGATCAGATGCGTGGCTCCACTATGAAGAAATCAGAGGATCTCGGGCAGAGCGAGACGCGCTGCAAATCGCCAGCCTCGAGGCCCAGGTTAACCTGCTCGAGCAGGCCACCGCGGGTTTGGACAAGGCCATTGAGCTTGGCGAAGTCAGGATCAAGCACCTGTCCCGAGAACTGAGCCAGGAGAGGTCCAAGTATGAGCCGATTGATCCCGAGATCATGCGTCAAGCCTACGAGGAGATGCACAGGCCCATTCAGCGACCCGAGCAGGAACCTCAATCGCCGGACGACGAGTCAACTTAGCAGACGGCTAAAATCCACGACGTTGTGCGCAAGGGCTCTCAGAAAAGCCCGCAGCGAACGGTCCGGCTCGATAATGCGACCCAGCAGGTGAGTTCCCAGTCAGCTTCTATTGTCGATTCAGTTGACCTTGAGGGCCAATCGTTCAGTGAAATCGGACAGACCATTTGAGCTGGCAGTAACAGAGCATCACTCGAGTTGCCGCATCATTCTGCAAAGGTTGTAATACTGTAGGTACTTAGTCTGACCCAGTCATTCGACGCCGAGTCGTTGAGCTCCTAGGTAGTTGACAAAGGGGGCTCAGTGGTCTGCCTGATTGTGGAAGTGGACCAATCGATCACTTCGCTCGTAGAAAGATGGACTAACATTTAGGTAAGTTATTTTTAGCTGCAAAGAATGTTAGTTGCGGCCTGGTGCCGAACTTTGAAACCGATCCAGAAGAGACGTGACAAGAGGAATTCCTAGGCCCCTGAGTAAACAACTATGTGATAAGCAATGATGCCAACAAATTTGGCATACCCATCGTGTTTAATCTTGAGTAATTGATGTAGATACGGACATCATAGACTCCTCTGTACATAGAGTGCGAATTTGTTCACGCTGAATCACGTAACCTTCACGACACAAGCTCGTCACGAGAAGTTAGGACGAGGAAGGAAGCTTGTTTGCATCAGTAATACCTACGCGGTCATTAAACGAAGTAAACAATTGACCTGAAAGAAAATGTGCTGGAATTCATAGCACCAACACAGTCAACATCTTGCTTGCTGTATGTCAGTCATCCATCCGTGAACCACCATCGTCTCCCGGGAACTCGTATCACACGAATGCGTACTTAAGCTAGGTACTCACTAGTGTCCGAACGTGACCGAAGCACATCTCTGAATACTGATCCACTCTCGGATAACATATTTGAATTGCCAAATTCTCCTTTCGACGTTCCTGCTCCTGTGCAATGCCATCCCAACGAACAGCCACCCCTGCCAGCGCTACCTCCTCCCCACCAAGATCCTCAAACTCAACGCTTCCAGTACCCACCACAGCAATCTTCCTGCATTTCCAGTGTCACGAAACACATCATGAAGCGCCTTTCGGACAGCATGTTCCTCCTCTATCTCCTCGCCTTCGTCATCGTCCAAGCCCTTGGCATGGTGGGCCTCATGTGGGCAGTCGGCTACATGAAGACCCTCGGGATCGATACCACCGGCCGAGCGGCGTTCCCTGTGATCGCAAGCATGTACGTGGCTAACGTGATGGTGATGATTGCCGTCCTCACCCCGTTCTTGGGTCACTGGAGTGTCAGGAGGCCAAGATCTCAGGATGTCATGAGAGCACAAGACTAGCACCAGGTAGACCAGAGAGGAACACAGCTACCCAAGTAGGTAATTAGAACAATGGAAAGGATATTGAAGTTGAAAGAATCACCATCGAATGAGCCCAAGCCCGCGTGATCACGCTGATAACATTCCTCCGTACACCGAGCCCAGTATCGGTCCTAAACGCCTCCCCTATCCCATCCCAAACCCTAGTAAATCTATGCATCAGAAGAATTTGCTCTTGAGCCCGCCCAACACAACGTTCCGCTTCTGCTTCCCCACGAACTTGCTCACATCATCCGCCCATCCCGAGCTCTGCTCCTCGAGGTTCTGCATGTTGTCCCCCATCATGTTCAGCCTGTCCGTCCTCTCGTTGAGCTGCCTCGTCAGGTACTCGCCCCAACCCTCACTCGCCCCGGCGACCGCCTTACTGGCCGACCCGGAGCTCGTCGCCCGTGCGGCCGTCTGCTCCGCGGCCGCGGCATCCATCATGCGCTTGCTGGCCGGCCTGTCCGGCCCGCCGATGAGCAGGTCGAGATCCGTGGGCGACACGTATTGCGTACCGGAGAGCCACTGCACGTTCGATATGGTCGGGCGCGGCGGGATCACGGCCTCGGGGTTGACCAGCTTGTCGTCGTTGTTGAGATGGTCGCGGCCCTGTCCGGTGCCCCAGACGGGAATCACCACCAGTTCCGATGGGCCGGCCCAGCCGATCACGTCGCCCGTACAGGCGACGATGTTGAGGGTGTTCCGGGAGGCGTCGAGCATGGGAAGTGGAGCTCGGTTAATCTCTTTGAGGCCGGGAAGGCTGAAGGCGCGGACTGTGCTGTCGCCAAAGGTCGCGATGAGAGCATAGCCGTGTAGCTCGAACTCGGCGACGGCGGCCGCGCCGCAGAGGACGTCGTCAAAAGACTTGGATGCGCCCTTGGAGGTGGCAGGTTTGAAGACGCGAATTTCGGTTTGGGTCACTGTGACGTGTTAGAGAGGGCATAGTAAGGCAGGGCTCAGCGGGCTACTCACCGGCGACGACGACGCCGTTAACGTGGTGACCATTCTTGAGGCCGCCCACAATCTCCGGCGTGGCTGCGGCGGTTTGACCAGTTTCCGCCACGATGGGACATATGGCGATGACCTTATCGTCAAGAGAGGTGACACCAGCTAGCTCGACGTTGTAGCTGCTGCCAGCGGGAAGAAGCTTGAAGGTGAGTACCTTCCCTTGATTCGTACCGACAAAGCATACAATGCTGGAATAGCTGTCATCGTCCAGTGTCATCACGCCAAAATCGATCTGCACCGGATAATCGCTGGTTGCGGTGGTTTTGGAGTGGCCTTTGAGGAATGATGTCCTCTTGTCTTTCTTGGCGAAGTCAGCCATCGAGGCCTGTAAGATGATGGAGGGACCACGGAGGTCGATGATGCTAAGAAAGCCACCCTCTGAACCGACAGCAACAAATCCAATGTCGGAAACGGCGATTGCGGAAATCGGTCCTTTGGCCATCTCGTACAAAATGTGCGGCTGAAGACCCTCTTTGAGAGAAGGCTCGGCTCTGGACGTGATGTCAGACAGAGCTCCTGGGTTAGGATCCATCTCCTTGGCCTCGTCACGCCCAAGTGATGGGTTGCCACCCCATCGCCAAAGAACAACCTCCCCAGTCCGTGTTCCTGCTGCAAACTCGCCAGTGTTGGGAGCCAGATGCATAGCTGTCACGTCGACGTCCGAATATCTCCCTAGCGCACGAGCCATGTCGACCTGAAGCTGAGCCGTGTTTTCCATCTCATCGGCATGGCCCAGGTCCCACAAACGGATGGTGCTGTCTGCATGGGCTACTTGGATGATGTTGCGTCCCTCGTATCTGCGTCGAGGTTTTGGTGCCTCTGCACCTCCCTTCAGCAGATCTTCGCCCTTGTTCCGCTTTTCCATCATCCCCAACCACCGAGCTCGGTCCAGGGTCGAAATGACGACCTTCATGACGAAGGGATGCACGAATGATAGAGAAGGATGAAGCTGGTTGGTCGGGCTGATCGGATAGCCTGAGGGAAAGCTCATGGTGATCAACTCGCCCGAAGACAAGATCACCATGACTGCGATAGGATCTTGAGCACCGGCAAAGTGAGGAGAGAAGCGCGGCAGCAAGCAGTAGTCGGTCACATCGGTACCAGGTGGCGTGGGAAGGACGCTTTGACGCTTGCCTTTGAGATGATCCTCGAGAATCTGCCAGGTCGACGTGGCATAGTTCGGGGTTGGGCCGAGCTCCAGGAAAGTCAGGCCCCTGTCCGGCTCGTCAGCAACCTGGCCACCAGCGACCAGGAGGGCAGTGTCGTCTGGGTTCTCCTTGCAGCACCATGATACCTTTACGAATGGCTGAATCAGCTTTGGCGTAGGTGCGGTTCGTGCGACCTGGTCAACCTTGGTCTCATACAAGGACCTGGCCGAAACGACGCGGCCATCCTTGGGGTCCCAAAAGACAAGGCTACCGTCGTCATGAGCTGTGAGTATGAATGTACCGGTCGGGTGCCATACAGCGTGTGTAAGCCTTGGCCTGCGTACAGTTTCGATATGCTCGGCATTCCCACCCGGGGCTCCTGGCTGCAAGACGTATTCGAAGAACTTGGTTGGCTGGTTCTGCTTGAAGGAATAGACGACAGCGCCGTGGGTGTAACCTATCAACAGCTTGCCGACGTCGCGCGGGTGCATCTGCAACGAGACCATCTGGACCATCTTTGCGCTGGGGTCCTTGCCCTTCCAGAAATTGGGTATCCTGAAGGGCGAGATCCTCCCCCGGTCGAGGTCGAAGGCGCTCACATCACCACTTATCTGGCCGATTATAGCCCAGTCGAGCATTGGGTCTGTGATCATGGTAGCAGTGGCACTGCCGCAAGACCCGCCCGCAATCTTCCTGGCAGTGTCGAGGTTCCATATCGTCAACTCGCCCTTGGTGTCGAGGCTGACGAGGCGGTTGGCGTTGAACTGCAAGCTCTTGATCGAGGCCGCTCGAGAGGGGACGAAGAACTTTTGGATGCGATCGCGGCCGAAGACGTAGATTTGTCCCTTGCCAAACTTGGACTCGTTCGTTCCGACGGCGAGGAGGGACTGGATAGGGTCGTATGCGAGGCAGCTACAATGTGGTATTCTTGATCAGCTTCACTTGCCCGCATCCATCGTCCCAAGCATCAGACCACCGCAGTGGCGCCTCAGAATGGCTGACTCGGCCCGACTTGACTCGACACGACTGACCTGATCTGGGAGTTGATTCCGAATCGCGCCTGTTCGTCCGGTATGAACAGCTGGGGCAGGATGGTGGCAGACAGGTCTTTCTGCATGCCCGCCTGCTTGCCGCGCAGAAACGAAGCCATCTTGTCGCTTGTCGCTTGTCGCTTGTCGCTTGTCGCTTGTCGCGTGTCGCGTGTCGCGTGTCGGGCCTGGGTTTGCTGGCAGGCTGGGAGTTGTGAGGGTCTTGGTTTTAGGTTTCGGCGAGTCACCGACAGGTGAGCGTGGAGAGGCTCTTGTCAAGCACGCCCAGGAGGGGCCGACCTGCTAAATTTAGAGGGGCAGAGGAGACACAAACCCCTGGCCAGCGCAACGTCATTCTGGATGACAGAGCAAGGGAGCCCTGCGGGATTCCATAGCGAGACCCTGAAACGTTTCATGGGCCAGCCTCAAGTCACTGCATATAGAGCCAGACTTCATTCAGCCACAAGCCTCAAGCCACTCTGTGGCTTCAAACCCAGTTCAACGTCAAGTCTAACATTGACCAGCAATGAACGCTGTCAACAGATGCATGCGTCAGCTGGCGATGCTCCAGGTGACTTCCACTCAGTGTCCATCTCAGTCCGTTCCTCGTCAGCATCCACTCCTACGTGTCAGCGCAATAAGCACGAGATGTTGTTGTCTTGGTGTGGACAACGCATCGTCAACAGCATGGACGCGCCCCTCCGCACTTGCGTTTACTGCGGCGGCACCGATTTGAGAGTCAACTTCGACCTATCTTCAGCATTCTGCATGAGCTGTGAGATCTGCCAAGTCAGTCTGGCCTATGTGTCCTTGTTCGGCTTGGTGCCGGTGCCAGCGCCATTGGGGCGAGCAGCAGCAGCGTTCGGGGCTGCGGAGGTAAAGTTGAGCTCGGGGGATGCTGAGACATCCACGTTTATAGACCCAGAGACCTGTTGAGAGGCTCCCGAGCCAACTCCTCCGTATCCCCGCCCCCAGCCCCCTCGAGGACCCCAAACTGCCACCAAATCAGAATTCATCTTCAATACGAGGAAGATGGGACTTATGATTGCTCATAAAAGGCAAACCAACCTGTTTCCTTTTCAGGCGCGCTCCTTGCCTAACTCTCGATTCATCATGTCGACCGCCTCGTCACGATGCTTGCGGACGTCAGAATTGATGATGAAATCCCATCGCGGCAACAACTTCCCCCTCAGCTTAACCAGATCCAATCCCATCTCCTCACCCTTTCCAGTGACGATGACTCCCGTACCACGGCTGGACTTAAGGGCACGTTGCGTCCGTGGGGCGCCTAAATGTTAGGCATCCCTATTACGTAATACGGGTCCCCCCACTGTACACTTAGATTCTTCCCATTAGTTAGCGTACGCTACCGTTTCTTTCTATTAACACATACGCTTTTATATAATACAATTAAATAGACTGGCTTTCTACCAAAGACCTCGTTTATTTAGTGTTGGAAGCTATTGTAACGTACGCTTATATTATATAATAGCTATGCTTATTCTTTGATTTTATTAAAAAGACCCAATTTAAAGCTCTTTGCCCCGCTAGCGATCCCTCCCTTTAAACAACCCATTAAATAAACCGTTAAACAATTAACAACTCAACTTAGTCTATTAGTGATAAAAAGCCCCTATAAGTTTACTTATAATATATTTTTCTTTTTTAATTAATAAAGGTTAGTTGGCTAAAAACTTTAGCCCTGTTAAAAGAATACCTTTTTAACGGCCTTAAAACAACCTTTCTTTCTCTAATTCTCACGCACTTTTAGCCTATAAAATTATATTTAATTAAATTAACTATGCTAAAGGAACTTTAAACAAAACCAGTCAATTAAAATTATCTTAACCTTATTTACCTTTAATAAACATTAATTATATATAAGCACTTTTTCCTTTTTTTCTTTTAAATAGCTCTAAGCAACCTATTAAGATTATAATAACTATAAGTATAATAGCTTTTGCAATTTATATAATAATCTTTGCTAGCTTTTATAACAAAAGTTTAATTAAATAACTTTAATTGCGCTTATTATTTAAGTAAAAATATTATTTCTAATTTATTTAAGAAATAATAGCTGCTAAAGTAAAAAATGCACCTTTAAAGCTTTCCTGTGTTTCTAGCTTAGTGGCAAAAACTAAGCAATCTACCTTAGTTTAAAAAACCTAAACTATAATCTTAACTTGCTTTTAAACTATTTCTTTTATTATAATCTAGCATTAAGTTAATAAAGCAAGCTTTAAATATGCTTACTTTAAAAACAGTCGCTAATATTAAAAAAAGCGCGCCTAGTTGCGTTAAATATTTAAAGCTTTTATTATTTAACAATACTAATATTATTTAATATTTATTTAAATAGCAAAAACCTTTAAAAAAGTCTATAAAGCAGAAATAATAAGCTAATAATATTTTAATTTATATATCTTTTAACTCTCTCTTACAAAGTATAACTAATTCTTTTGCTTTATTATATACTTTAAACTTATCTCTGCCTTTATAAGCGTTTACCTTATCTCTTTTATATTTACCTTTTAGCTATCTTAGTTTCTCTAACTCTTAAGTTAAAGCTATTTTTTCTACTTTACTATTCTTAAAAGGTCTACGTTTTAACAGCTATACTAATAATAATAACAACTTTAATTTTAATTTTAATCTCTCTTTTAATCTTAGTATATTTATTTAACTTAATATTATAACTTTTACTTTAAATAACCTTAGCAACCCTTTACTAAACTTTAATTAACCTCTTATAAGCTAAACTCTTAAAAATCTGCCTATTTAACCTTTTATTAATAATCAAACTCTTAAAGGACCGTTTATCCAACCTATTCTTAGAAATCGCCCTTTTAGAAACTAAGTCTAAAAACCTTTCTACTCTTACTTAAACCTTTAATATAATGTTGCTATTATTTATATAATTAAACAAACTATAAGTTTTAATATATTTATAAAGCTTTAATTTGCTATAACTTAACTTATCTTCTTTTATATTTATAAAGTTTTAGCTAAAGATATTAAACATATTTAGCAAAAATAAATATTATAAGCTAAATAATACCTTTAAAGTAACCTTAACCCAGCGTTAAATCTAACCTAATTCTAATATTTCCTTAAGAGATTCTTAGGCAGTGTTACTTTTTAATTACTTAATTATTATACTTTAAAGGTTTCTAAGCGCTTATTAAAACCTTTAGCAGTATATCTTTTAACTAAGCGTTAGCGCCTTAATTATTAGAAATTCTAATTTTCTTATTATTAGCAATCTTAATAATTGTTTTATTTTAAAAACTAGCAATTAAAATTAAAAATAAAAAGCCATTTATTCTAATAATGCCACAGCTGCAAATCCTCTTGCCTATGCTATTTTAATAATTATAGCTTATATAATTTCTTACACTAAGCTAGCATAAAGCTAAAACTAGAGATATTTAAGTTTAATAATAAAATAATTAATAATTTTATTGCTAAAATTAAACATTTAGCTTAAATTTATAAAAAATAAGCAATGTTGTTTAACTTTTTTATTAGTATTATTAGCAAAGATAATATTAAAAGTATGCGCTAGTTTATATTTTTATTATAAGCTTAATGTATAAAGTTAAACTATAGCTTAAGTAACTAGCTTAAAAAGCTTTAAGGCTAATTTTATAAAGATTACAATAATCTAATAAAGCAAGCTAACTCGCTAGTGCATATATTTAACAATAAAAATAAATTGCCTCTTTAAACCTATATTAATAAAAAAATCTACCTTTATAATAAAGCTAAAAACGTAAATAAAAATACTTAAGTTTGCTATATTTATACTTAAATAAATCTTTTGCTGCAAATAACTGTTTCTCTATATAAAAATAATAATACGCTAGCGAAATTCTGCTAATTAGTTTAATATAAGCAGTATAATATTTAACAAAGGTAGCAAAAAGAAAAAAAGAAAAATAACGCCTTTAAAAACCAATTATACAGCTTTTACAATTAAATAAGCAATAAAGCTTAGTATAATAAACCTTATAATAACTATAGCTATAGTAATTTATATAGCAATGCTAGCTACGACAATTGCAACTAAAACTATAATTATTAAAATGGTCACAATAGCAATAATATTAAATATCGCAATTCGCCTGCTAACTAAGATTAAGATACTAAGAAATTTAGCAATAAAGGCTTTTATAATAATAAAGCCTTTTATAATAATAAAGGCTATAATTAAAAGGCATTTAAAAATAAAAGACAGTTTAATGCTAAACCTTCTTTTAACTATACTAAAAATTTAAACAAACCTATCTATAACGCTAAGTTAAGTAAGCAAAACTACTATACTTATATAAATAATACTAAGCTTACAATTAAAGCTTATTTTATAAGCTTAAATAATAACTGTTAAAATAAGTTTATACTATAAAAAATCGCTGATAAAATTTATAAGTTTCACTAAATAAATAACGCTAATTATGCTAACTTTTTTAAGAATAATATTAAGCATTCTAATAAAAAGCCTAATTTAAAAAAATAATTAGGCAGCAAGCCTAAGAAATACTTCTGCTATTACAGCAGCAGTCTCTCTTTATTACTTTTATTATTGCTAATATATTTATTATGCAACCTGCCTTTGTGCTTAAACTTATTTTTATTAAGCAAGCTATTAATAGCTTTAAAAGCAGATAATACTGCAATATACCTAAACTAATAATATATTTATACTAAAAAAAGAAATTAACCTTTACTAATAATAAAATATTTTTTAATAAAGCTATTAAAAGATTAATTATTATTATTTAAGTTATGTAAGGTATATATTGTATGCTAATATTAGCATTATTACTTGCTACGTTTATCTAAGATCTTTTGCATTTTAAGCATTTATAAATTATTGTTTATTTATTTGCTAAAAAACATTTCCCTAAAACACTAAATATTATTTCTTCTATTAATCTTATCTTAAAGCAAATACTTATTTCTTATTACCTAACTTATTCCCTATCTATACTTAATATGCCTATTTATTTTAATAGCATTAGGAAAAGCCTAAAACTTATCTACTTTATTAACCTATTAATTAATCTGCCTAATAAAAGCAAAATATTATAAATTATTATTAAAAAAGCATATCTTATTAATAATTTCTCTTATGGCTTTTTATTAAGCCTAAGCTTCTTTAAAGGCAATTACCTTTATATATTTTAAAAAAATAAAAAATGCAATAATACTCTTTATATTAGCAATACTAATAAAGAGATTTGGGCTATCTATATTAAGGCTATAAAGGCAAAATAAAAAATAATATAATTTAAAGCTGCTAAAGATATTATTTTACTGCTAAGGGAAAATTATACTATTTAAATCTAATATTAACCTTTGCCTATATATCTAAATAAATATCTTATTAATCCTATCCCTATTACTAATCTTTGTAAAATAACATATACTTCTTTTTTTAACACTTGCTTAAATAAATAAATAAATCTTATTTAAATTTCTAACTTTAGTAAAATACTTATTATTTTTTGCAAAAAACAAAGTCTAAAAGTATTGCAAAAAATAAAATTAACCTGCAATATAAAAATGTTTTTTACCTTTAAAAATAATAAAACTAATATTACCGCTATTTTTATTAC